>OVAF01000537.1:0-37766 GCA_900406245.1 Odontarrhena argentea | reverse complement strand
TTTTTTTTTTGTTGACCGAAGGGCAGAAATGTCATGAACAGTGCCATTTCGTGCACTATTCGGTCAAATGGCAAGTCAACAAGAATTAAAAATTAAAATGGCAGTTGCCATAAAATTCCCATAATGTTACATCACATTTCAAGTCTATTGAAATTTTGAAGAGAATTGAGAGTTTAGATCTATGAGATGGATGCGTGCTAGAATGCGTTAGATGACTTGCTCGTCTTTGTATGGTTTTTTTTTTTTTAATTATATAAATCAACAGATGATATGTTGTGATGCAATGTGATGTGATGTGTTAAAACTGATGAACTGATATATGACCATTTGTTAGTGATGATGATTGTGATATGAATGATGTAGAATGATTGTATGATGGGGCTGAGGTTGATGACATTGAGCATGAGCATGACACTGGGCATAACGAACACTCATGGGAATGAATTGTCTTGTATTTATTTTTGTTGCTTGGGGAAAGTTGGTGGACCTCCACTCATAATATTTTTCTTTGGTTACATTTTACCGTTCTTATGGATTTTAGGCTCCAAAAATTAAATTTAGCTCTCGGCTTGATCATTTTCTAGTTAGCGTTTTAAAATTGCAATCATATGTATGTCGAGTTCACCAAAATATGTTTAATAGCAATTACAAAAACCGAGTTATCCTAGTGTGCTATCAATATATATATATATATATATATTATTGTGTATATAAGATATATAATTTTAATCACTTCATATTACACACGGAATAAGTACTTACCACGACTCACTAAAATTAGAATACAAAAAGGATATATAGATTTATTTTTATTTTTTCATTATGGAAACTAAAAAGAAAACATGTTCATAATAAAAACTGAAGAAAAATAAAGTAGTTCATTATAGGTTTGTTTGGTAAAACATCTCAAATACAAAATAACAAAATAACAATATAGAAACAAGAACGATGTGTAACAAAATAATCAACTCCAAAGTGAGAATATCTCAATATATATAAGATAACAAAAAGAAAAATAATTGAAAATATTGTGTTTGCGAAGCATGATATGTAAAATTATGAAGAAAAGCTAATAAAAATCACGTCCAAAGTGAGGAGGATGATCATGATGAATATCATATTCAGAGCTTTGTTCTTGCTTAAACGCATGAGTTTGGTTTTGGTTGTACTCCGGTCTGTAGCTCACGTTATATTCTGGAACAAACCCATCAATAACATTATTGTTACTATTATTTCCAAATGATACTGCATGTTGACTAGGAACAATCATGTTGTGGTTGTAACTGAAGT
The DNA here is from genome assembly GCA_900406245.1 of Odontarrhena argentea. NCBI lineage: Eukaryota > Viridiplantae > Streptophyta > Magnoliopsida > Brassicales > Brassicaceae > Odontarrhena > Odontarrhena argentea. Next base: position 36,476 of record OVAF01000537.1, on the reverse strand, counting down.
TACCAACGCTTGCCATTCTTGGATGATTAAACAGATCCAAATCAGTGTTAATGTTTTTGTCATCATTCCCAAAGTTCCCAAAAGCAGCAGGGTTAGTAGAAGAACTTCCCATAAAGAAGTTGCGACGAGCAACATTTGCTTGAAGTAATTTGGAGGCTTCAGATGCAACTGTTTTTCTCAGATTCTCCAAACCACCTTTGAATTCATTGAGCTGATTCAAGTTAAATCCTTCTACACCTTCTTCCCACCAATTCTCAGGTTTCTTACTCTCTTTTCTTTTTTTCTTTAAATCTTCGTTTCTTCTTTTCTCCTCTTCCAGCTGACCTGTCACCTATAAATATTTCCGTAATTTATTTATTTTAGTTATTATAGAACCCACATATTAACCTTTTAAACTAAATTTCCAAATATAAATTAGTATATATGTATACAATAATCAATTTTTATATTGCGTAACACAATAAACTTTTTTTTTTATAGTTACGCGAGCTTATATGAAGTAACTAGTTATTATTTTTTTTTTTTTATAATCGGAAGTTTCAGGTTTTCACCCATAATTTCCCTATGCCTTAATATTTTTATATTTAATGTGAATTACAATTTTTCTATAAGCAAAAATATATTTTTATATACATGATCACTTAACAACACCAACTATTACGATCATATATTCGATATTTTGATAAATAATATTTGAGTTATACAAAATATGAATAAATATTTATATCTCTAGATTATATAACATTGTGATTTTTTGGTAAACTACATGATTAACACAAAAATATATTTGTAAATTTTACCTGAGTGAGATGATTGTTGAGCTCTTGAACCATTGCATTTCGATGGGCGTCATTAAGTTGCACGTTGTTTTGTTGGATAGGATGAGATGGATTTAGGTTCAAGAAGCGATCAATCACAGCGTCTACATTTGGATGACCAAAAGAAAAGACTTTTCGACCAGGTGAAAACACGATGATAAGAATTTCCGCACCACAAAGTGTGCAAAGTTCACTAGCTTTTTTGAATAGACCCGATCTTCTTTTTGAAAAAGTGACTTGAAGATTGTTTTCATTTTTCATTTTCACCATCTCTATCTTTTGGCGACCTCTACTTTTTCTCACCATTTTTGCGGATCTTGGAAAAATAAAATATGATTTGGTGCAGACCGAAGATTGTAATGTATTTATAATTAAATATTCAGCACCAACGGTTAGCTTTTAGAGTGGTCTCTAAATAATTTTTTAATTTTATTATATTTTACATAGAATTTATCTTTTCTATTTTAGAAACGCTATGATCTTATATTCTATCAGTATTTGGTATGAAATTTAAAACATTTTAATATAATGTTGTTATTTCATCTGTTACAATGTATCACAATCTATGGGGTGCATGCATTACGCTACAAATAAAAAGATGCATATCAAATTACTTGTGATATGTTTTTACATAAACTTTTTTATAGCAAACCATGACCACATTCAAGTATGATCATACTTGAAAATATATACGTTTTAAGTAAAAAAGAGAAAATAATTGAGAAAGCGCGTCTAGTCAATTGGTTAAGAACGTATTTGCTGGATCCTACCAAAAAAAAAAAGAACGTATTTGCTGGATTTCCTATTATGAGTTTGAACTCAACTCTTTACAAACGGTTGAAAATGATAATCAAATACAAAATTGGCGTAAGTACAGTTAGTCATTATTTTAAAATGAGGGGGAGGGGATTTTTAAAACTTGTACACCATTGGAGAAATGTTTTGGTTAATTTTTAAAAGATTTCCCTGCTTTTGAAATGACATAACTACATTTTTTTTTTTCACCTGGAGCTTTTTTGTGCTTGTCACTCGCCAGTTTCATCTTTTGAAAAACTCAAATCTCCGATTTGTTCATCTAAAAAATCATGTTTATAAACATGGCTTTGTATATGTATTTGTAAATGAGATTATAAAGTGCGATTTAGATGTTCAATTATTAGCTTTCTGGTAATTTACATCTATATGCAAACATCTTATCTCTCGAACAACTCAAAAATTTTGTAGCTAATTGCACGGTCAATTTTTGTATTACTTTCTGAAATAAGTGATTAGTTTCGACGATATGGTTTAAAAATGTTTGTGATGTATGTGAAAGTAGTGAACAACAGTGTCGAACAAATAATAATATAAATTACATGGAAATAATTGATTAAGCGAAGAAATGAAAGGAAATGTGGAAAATGGAGAAGATAATGCAATGAGAAAGAAAAGAGAATCAGAATAAACCATACCATTCACATTATTAACTTGAGTTGTTTATCTCATCAGTATTTTTGTTTTCTTTTACACGTTACTATTTTTTGGGCCCAAACTGATGGGTCGGTAGGCCCGGCTAAAGAAGCCTAAATGTTTTTTTTTTTTTTTTTCAATCAAATTTTAATAATCGAATAGGTGAAGTTAGTAGTACCGTCTTTGTCCACCGGCTTTGGTTTCCGGGGGTTAAAGTCCACCGGCATCTGTATCCTGCTCTGTATCTTTCTTTTCTTTTCTTCAATAAAATCTAGTAGACGTCAAAAAAAAAAGTAGTACCGTCACGTTGGCTCTGAGCGGAGTTCAACTTCTTCCTCGCCGGCGATTTGGTAAATATCTGCCGTTAGCCATTTTTTAGCCGGAAATTTTAAGTTTTCGTTTGGGTATGTCTCTGAATTCTGTGATTTTACTGAAAGCAATTGAAAACTTTTTGTAGGTTTTGCATATTTCCTCGTTTCTCTATCTTATTAGGGTTTAGTGATCAATTTCTTATAAATGCGTATCTTCTGGGTAGAATTTGATTGAATGAGTTCGTTTTAAAGTCTCTTTTCCGTTCAAATTAGTTGTAGTTTCCATGTTATCTGCAAAAGTGAAGCCTAGAGTTGAAAATTTCAAGCTCCTTTAGTCAGTGTATGGTTTTCGATGATATTCGGCCATAGAGTTACAACACACAATCAGGATCATGTTTCAAGTTTGAATAGCTGTATCAATCCAACCCTATAATGTTTTTTTTTTTCTACTCGATTCTATGATCAATCCAAATCAGTATTGAATGTGTAATTATCTAACTATTGTGGCTAAATAAGGCGTCTGAGGATGGTGTCTTATTTCACCATTTTATAATCAGTTTTCTGGTAGAAATGTCTGAGGAAGACCTGTTTGAATGTCAAATTTATACCTTGCCTTTTTATTTTATCGAGGTGTGTCGTGTTAAGTATAGACGTTGTTGTATACTTGTATGCGATATTGGATATCCTATCAGAAAAGTTTAGAAGGCAAGGGTATTGCTGTTGCATGTATATTGCATGTACCTGTTCAGGTCATAATTCCTATTTTTTGTGCTTGTTGTACAGGTATAGCTTTCTTTTCCATTATTCACCTGAGCTTACAGACAGAAAACACAGGCAGTTTCTGTTGTTTTTTTGGGTGGATCTTCCAGTGGTGGCAGTGAGTCTAATACTCCTGAACGATGGCCAATAACCCTCAGTATCCTGGCATTCAGGTAGGCAATCGAATTTAACTAGTGGGAACTCATTTTGTCCTATATCTGTACTATTTTGTGCCCTCATCATTCCGTTATTATTTTACTCTGTCTACCTTAAGTTGCTGATTGTGGATCTTTCATTTGTGTCCGATAGTTTAGTCCCTTTATTTTTCTGCCAGCCGATAGATTAGTCCCTTTAAACTGTATGCAAGTGGATTTGGATAAGTTTGTATTCTTGATTAGGTTTTTTTTCGCATTTTACATCTAATTAGCAATTTTTTTTTTTTTTGAAAGCCATTCCCTCATCCTAATATCAACTCTATCAATGTACCCGGAGGCTTTGCTCCATCCATGAACTTTCAGGTAATGTACTATATCCAGAATCATTATATGTATATAAAGACTATCTCTTAGCTCAACCCTTAATATATGTTTTGCACATTTTTTTCATTCAGTTTCGTCCTACCGTTCAAGCTCCGCAGTTTGAGCAAGTTGCTCAATTGGCTTCTCAGAATTTTCAATATGTTGGCAGAGGTGGTACAATAATGAACACCGGATTTCCACCTCAATCTTATATACCGCACTTATCACAATCAATGCACCATTCACTTGAAAGACCTAGCCAAACAAATCTGGTGCAATCTGTGCCACTAGGAACCCCCGCTCTACCTTCACAGCATAATGTGTCTATTACTTCTGGTACCCCCGTGTCTCAGTCTTACGTACAAACTCCAAACATTCAAATACCTGGCTTTGGCGGCCCTAGAGAACTCTTTCCTTATCCGGTAAGGAAGGATGAGACTTTTGTTATTATATGTGCAGAAACATATGTTTTTTCTTTGGACAAAATAGATCTCAAGTTCCTAAATTTGTGAACAGAGTGCCAGTGCCACATCTTACACACCAAGTCAAGTCACTGGACCAAGTAGCCATGGTCAGGCACAACAAAGAGCATCTATCAGCCAGGCTACTATACCATCTTCTATCAATAACTTGACATCGGAACAACCGAAGGTCGTTACCATGTCTCTTATTGTAACTACCTTCTGGACTGTTTCTGGTTGCAGCACTAATCTATACTTTTGTGTCTTGTAGGCAGTTTTTTTTCAACCTATACCTCAAGAGGCTCAAAAAGATTGGGTTGAGCATACTTCTGCGGATGGAAAAAGGTAAGAATTATAGGGCCTGTGCTGAAAATTTGCATGATTTATTAGCTGGGCATCAATTGCACTTCTCTTTTTGTTGCAGAGAAATAGCTTGATATTCTTAGTTATATGCTTTCTCCATTTCTTGATGATACAATATTCTGTACCTTAAGCAACCATTGTGTACTTTCTAAACTGATGGCACATTTTGGGCTCGTCATTTTTATTGTTGAATAATTTAGTTTAGGTCCATATTTCCAGGTGTAACAAGTATATGGTGTATGACGTTGAGTTTTTGCATGTTATTAGATATTTTTTCAACAAGAGGACGAAGCAGTCCACTTGGGAGAAGCCTGTTGAGTTAATGACTCTTTTTGAGGTGAGTTATTTTGGATCTCATTTGTTTATGAAATTATTTGTGGTCCTTTAAAGCAATTTGAATTCCTGTAAGCTTCCCTAACTTATAAAAGTGAAGTTTCAGAAAGGATTCCCTCATTCGGATTTTCAAAGCTGCCTTGTGCCTGTCATTCCATATACTGCTTACTTGTTGTCATTGCACTTTGATCTGAGGTGGAGAGGTTGTCTTATTTAATACAAATGTAAATATGAGCCTATCTAGAACTTTCAATGCTGCAAGCTTGTGTGATATAGTTGTTAGAATTACAAATGCTGTGGCGTTCTTACATTTCCTCATTTTCTGCTGATAAAGTGATTAGTGATATCATAGCCCATGTAGAAATTCTCTGAACGTAGATGAAGGCTATGGAAGGTTACCTTTCAGTGTATATCTCTTATGATGTTCATGTATTTTCAGTGAGAACAATTGTGATAGCTATGGAACTTGACCGTTATTCTTTCTTTCTTTGATCTTTTGGGATCTGAAGCAATGATAACCAATAATGCATGGGTATATAGTTAATTTGTATTCGCTGTTCCAGAGAGCAGATGCAAGAACTGACTGGAAAGAACATCCAAGTCCTGATGGGAGAAAGTGAGTGTGGAACCAACTTTCTTCTTTCATTACTGTACACATGATGAAAAGTAAAAAGATCATAATCTCTTCCTTATTTGTTATGGTTGTAGGTATTACTACAATAAGGTTACCAAGCAATCAACATGGACAATGCCTGAAGAGATGAAGGTTTTCTCCCAAGTCTAATTATTGTCTCGTCTTCTGATTTTTTGGATTCCAATTTCTGTGTTCCTTATGTGTGAATTCTAAACCTTCTTGCCAGATTGCTCGTGAACAAGCAGAAAAAGCATCTGTTCAAGGGATCTCTGTGGAAGACGTTACTGTTGATTCTAAGGTGCCGTCTTGTTTTGATACCGTACTGACTGCAGCTTCGACTGGTTTACCAAGCCAAACGTCATCTACACTATCAACCTCCGACGCCCATGAGAAACAAGCTCTTATTTCTGACCAGAAGGAGGCAACTTCTGTTCCTGGAAGTTCTTCTCCAGTCGAAAATGTTGATCAAGTTGAGACGATTGCAGATGAAACATCGCCATTGCTTGATACTGCAGAAACTGTGGATCCTTCTACCACTCTGATGAAAACATCTGCTGCTACATTGTACTAACATTTTATCTCTCTTTCTCTTGATTTCTGTTTTCGTTTTAGATGTGAGAATCATGTGCTAAATAAGTTTCTAATAATTATCTTGCAGGGTTGACAATAATAAAATATCAGCCGGGGACTGTGGAGATGTAGATGACATTTCAGCTAAAAACACAAATGTATTGAAGCTAAGCAATGAACATATCTTGTTAGCATGCATTTCTTTTTGGTATCCGTTATTATAAGTGTTTTATCTGCTTTCTAGCAAGGTAGTGGGGCTGGACCTAAAGAAAGCCAGAAACATGTGGTGGAAAGTGAAAGAATTGACAGTCAACCGGAAGAAAAACAAGTTCATCAAGAGAACTTTTCTTATAACAAATCAGTATGATTGGTTCAATGTCCATGAGCATATTTCTGATCTTTTCTGTTCGCATAAATGATTTTTTTTGTATTTTTATATAGGAAGCTGTGGATGCCTTTAAAGCACTTTTAAAATCTGCCAATGTTGGATCTGACTGGACATGGGAACAGGTAATACAACTTTAGCTATTAGCTGTTCTTTAACTATGTTTCTGAAGCTTTAGATGGTTTCTGCCACAGGCTATGAGAGAAATAATTAATGACAAAAGATATGGGGCCCTGAGGACTCTTGGAGAGCGGAAGCAAGTCTTCAATGAGGTTACTTATTTTTATCGTGCACCCTAAAAAATAGCTAGATTATATACCAGAAGAGAATTGAATAAATTTTGAATGTTTAGATATTGTACAGTCACATTCTTCTCCATGTTTTGAATAGTTATGTTTAGGAGGTCTCTCTGGTCATAGTTGTTAAATGCATTTGTTGCATTTTTTTGTTGTGATTCAGTTCTTAGCTCAAATGAAAAAAGCAGCGGAGGAGGAAATGCTAGCCAGACAGAGAAAACGATATGAAGATTTTAAAAGGATGTTAGAGGTAAGTTGCAGATCTACTACTGCATGTTGTATCTACCTTTCATAGTTTTAGGTTTCTCCATACGGCTTATCATTTTTTGGACTTTGGTTTTGTTACTAGGAATGCGTGGAACTTACTCCTTCTACTCGGTGGAGGTTTGTTCTCCAAGATAATTCTAATTCCAATTCTTTCTTTTCCTCTACAAAATTCCTGCAGTGCAGTTTATGTTGTGGTACAATGTTCCTTTTAAATCCAGCAAGGCTGTGACTTTGTTGGAAGACGATGAGCGTTTTAAAGTTGTTGAACGAGAAAAAGACCGACGTAATATCTTTGAAGATCATGTCAGTGACTTAAAGGAAAAGGTAATATATGGTATATACTTTGATGACTCTTGTGCTGTTTGAAAAGTAACTGCTTTTTTGGTTCCTCCAGTCTCTTTATATACACATATAATTTTGACATTAGTCTTCCGGTGGTAATTTTTTCGTCAAGGGTCATTTGAGATTCCACATTTTAATTGAAGCTTGATTATTCATTTGAAAATTAAAATCTGTACATTTCGTTCTATCTACGAAGTGTGTACCTTCTCTTGAAGTATGAACTCATTTACTGTATGTCTCTTTAGCTCTGCGAAGACCAAGGGTCAAGTTATTTTAGTTTGTTCACAGTTTGGATTTTTTACTTCGATTTGCGTTTCATTGTTCTCAATGTGGTTAATTATATATCAAGGAACGGGTGAAAGCTCTTGAGGATCGCAAGCGGAACATAGCTGAATACAGGAAATTTTTGGAGTCCTGCAATTTCATCAAGGTGATACTCCCTCCTTGTTTATTCTATTTTCCACACTATCTTCTTCTAATTAATTCTGACTCAGCATTTTCTGTCTTCAGCCTAATAGTCAATGGCGCAAAGTTCAGGACCGCTTAGAAGTGGATGAAAGATGTTCTCGTCTTGAGAAGATTGATCAGCTAGAAATCTTTCAGGTTATTCTATTGATTTGGAACTATATTCCATTTTCACACTCTACTAAATCAAAAAGTTATACAGGAGTATCTGCGCGATCTGGAGAGAGAAGAAGAGGAGAGAAAGAAGATACAAAAGGTACTAGGCGGGTTCCATTTTTAACATCTAATTTTATTTTCGACGTTACCTCTTACTATATGTCATTCATGACAACAGGAGGAACTAAAAAAAGCAGAGCGAAAGCATCGTGATGAGTTCTGTGGGCTGATAGATGAACATATTGCAACAGAAGAGCTCACTGCCAAAACTAGTTGGCGTGATTATTTAATGAAGGTTAATATCAATTATCTTGCCCCCAAAATGATTATGATTTAGCTATTAAACTAATGGGTTTGAAACAAAATGGAATCTGCATCTCAGGTCAGAGATTTACCAGTATATATGGCAGTTGCATCGAACTCATCTGGAGCGACACCGAAAGAGTTATTTGAAGACGCTGTTGAGGATTTGAAAAGAAAGGTTACTAGATTCTTCTCATTAGTCTTGTTGATGTACCAAGATATCGTGAAAGCGACTATAATCTTTTACATGATGAGCAAAACTGCTGTGCAGTTTCTATAACCTTTTCTTTTTAAATGAAGTAATTTGTATCATCAGGTAATTTTAGTATCATTATTTTGCTAGGGTTATGAATAGTGGCTTCTTCTGTTTCCAACTTTCCATTTCTTGCTTATATTTGATTTTTTTGTTCTGCCCCTAATTCCTGAATGAATCATCTGTCAAATGTTATATATTTTATCTTCACAGCACCACGAGCTCAAGTCTCAGATAAAGGACGTATTGAAGTTGAGAAAGGTACGTATTTCTTACTATGGGCATGTATGGACGCTATAGGTGGTTGATTTCGATTTCTTACAGGTAACGTTATCCTCTGGATCAACGTTCGATGAGTTCAAGGTCTCAGTTTCCGAGGGTGTCGGTTCCCCACCTATTTCTGATGTTAAACTTAAGGTATGTTTGCCTTTACTTCTTATGTTTCGTGGTAGTTCCAGATGCTGTGTGAAGATAATAATGCTGTTATCTTGCTTCTTAATACATATATAGTACAACTGAACTCACTGCGCTGTAGTGTATTCCTTTATTCAACCTTGAATGTCTCATTGGATATGACTGCAAATTATTTGTTTTGGTGATGCTTCTCAGTTGGTTTTCGAAGATCTGCTGGAAAGGGCAAAGGAGAAGGAAGAGAAGGAAGCTAGAAAACAGGCACGGCATACTGAGAAATTGGTGGATATATTTCGCTCCTTCAAGGTGTTGAATCTTTTTGGTCTGATCCTATATAATGTTATGTGATGGGTGAACTTTTGGGTGGTGGTCTTGCTTTATCGCTTATTTTTTTTGTTTTGTGCAGGATATAAATGCCTCTTCATCCTGGGAGGAATCAAAACATCTTGTTGAAGGCAGTGAGAAATGCCGGTATGTTTTTTTAATTAAATTTTACCCCTCATGGTGGAGTTCGTGACTGGATCCTGTTGCTCTGCTATATTTTAGGTCTTCTAAGCTCCAAGTTCTGTTCTAATATGCTTCTCGTAAATCTTTCCGTTTATGTTTCAGACACCTCATTTATTCTGTTCAAAGCATGTTTTTATGGTTCCCGCTGTCTGATTGTTCCCAAATATTTGTCTTTTGCTTCATTTTAGGATTCAGATAAATCCCTAGGAGATTATTGCCCTTTTTAGTATGGTTTTGATTAGTACCCTTGAACGGATATTTAATATCTAATCATCTGTTATTTGCGTCTGTAAATGTAGTACCATAGGAGATGAGAGTTTCCGGAAGCAGACTTTCGAGGATTATGTGTTACACCTTAAAGAGAAATTAAAAAAGATGAAACAGAACACGAAGGTAATGGTAGTTTTGTGTCTACGAAAAAGTTTGCTTTGGTCATGCATTCACCCGTTTTGGTAAAACTGTCAGAATACTTCCTTTGGTATGTCAAGCAAATCCCATTGGAGTCATCTCAGAGGAGCTCACAGTATGCTATTTTACTATAGGTACCCGAAGATGTGAGAGAGGAACATGACAAGGGAAAGGACAAGTACAGAAGAGAGAAGGAGAGAGTCCGAGAAAGAGACAGTGAGGATCATCATAAGAAGGATGCAGCTGATAAGTACAACCATGGTATGAATGAATCCCATGGAAAAGAACATAGAAGATCAGGAAGAGATAGCCATAATAGACATCGAGAAAGACATACTAGGGAAAGCGAGACGGTTCAATCTAAAGAATCCCATAAAGGTGGTAGTGGCCATAAGAAATCAAGACAACAGGTACGCTTCTTTACTTCCTTGCCATATTTCTAAAAGAAGGGATAAGTACAACTAGAAATATAACCCTAATACTGAGTAATATTTTTTTTGTCAAGTTTTTAATAGTCTAGAAAACCATCAAGTAAAGTACACTGGTATAGTATTATTCGATACCTCTCTTCCTGTCAATTAACATACTATTTGGAATCCGTACTTGGTTGCAGAATTGCTGCTTCTACTAAAATTTAGTCTAGAGCTAGGCCTATTATTCAAAAGAAAAATACATCTAATCATTACAGTTTTCAATAAAATATGATTATGTGATCTTTTGCTGTGTTAACACATCATCAATCTCCCGAACATAGCTCCACAAGACATAACTGGTTTAGCTCCATATTGTTTATGTCGAGTTTCTTAAACTTGGAGTGGTGTGCAATTGCAGCGAGATTTGGTGCCCGGAGCAGAGGATGAAGGCAGGGAAAAGCGGCGTAGAAAGGAGGAAGAGAGTGAGCAAACAAGGAGAGAGGAGAAGGAAGAGGAGCTTGAAGATGGAGAATGTGGTAGGTATTAAAGATAAATACCACAGTTTTGAAATTTTNCCCTTTTCTTTGATAGTTTTTTTTTTTTTTTTTTTTTTTTTTGGGAATGATAATATTTTGTTACCACCATTATGATGTTGTCTGACGACCTCTAGCTTAACATAATGATAATCCAATGGTAGCTAATTTTACATGTCTTCCTAAAAAAGCTCATGTATGTGGACGTAAAAAACTTCCACAACCCCCCCCAAATTTATTAATGGTAGAATATTGAGTGATAATATATAAGCCGAAATGGATCTTATGAAATGAGCCCGAAAGATGGAATTAGATAAACAAGAGTGAGCTACGAGCGATTAAATGTTTACAGAAAGTTTATATTCATTTCGAGGTTGAGAAACAAAAGAGAAATACATTACGCATTTGTAGTTGAGTTCATGAGGTGAAGAAGTGTATTAGGTTTGAGTTTTCTTTGACTTGTACCTTTCACCCTCGTTTAAATTTTAATGCTTCAAATTCTTTTCTTGATTTTGCCTCTAACCCCTTTGATTCTCTTTCGATATTTTGATTAACCATTTCATCCTTTAAATTTTCGGGTTACACATTTGAACTCAATATTCTTTGCAATACCTCTTCGTTCTAATCTATTTATTTCATACACTATTTTTGTTAGTCGTTTTCTTTAACTTAGTTTTATTATGAAAATTTGTTATGCAACATAAATTTCTCTCGATTCAATATCCTTTATATTACAACATATATATATATATATATCTCCCCTCAGCGCCACAGCCTATATACTTGGTCTGCCGGTCTAATTCCCCTAGGAAGATATTAGTGAAATGTATTATATGTACGTTAAGTCGACGTTTGAGGCCTACACCAGACCAACCTATCGTGAGTAGTTTAAGACAGACGTTGAGGTGCGGGAAAATAGGCTGAACACGTGAAATATGTCAACCATTTTGTTCCCACTACGTCTCCGTTGAATATATATCTAACTTCACCAAAATATATAGGGTAGATACACTTGTGTATTCTTATTATAATTAAATACAAAAGCACAACGCCCTTGTGTCTACTGTATGCTAAGTCAACCAAATAAGTGGGACCAAACTCAAAAGTCAATTCTTCTTCGTAAACAAATTTCCCAATAATTAAGTGGCCAGTTATACGTGTTCTGGAATAAGTGTTTTACTCTAATGCTTAATGCTAATTGCGTACCCTTTTGATAAATTTCCATTGAGAATTGAATTTCCATCTGCGGCTGAAAATAATTTAAGGGATTCATAGACATTTTATGTTTTTTTTTTCTTTTTCATAAGAGAAATGTGAGGAGAAATATGACGAGAGTAAGTAAGTATATATTTGTACTAACATTTATGAAGGGATTCCAATGAAAATTAAATTGGTTATGCTTCGAAAAACAAAATTCGTGAAATTACAATAATCATATATGTTAGAAATGATCCGACGAATTTAAATTGTTAAAAATTATATAGGATTTTTTTTTTTTTTTGCAGTGTCAAAGTTCATAAAATACCACACTTTGAAGAAGTGTTAGTTTACAAAATACCGTTTAATTTTGATAATTCAAACTTTAGTTTTACTTTTGTGGTATTTTTGAAAAACTTAAAATTTTATGGTATTTTTGGGAGTTGCCCATTTGTGTATATATGCATTTCATCAGAGTTTTTCAATACAAATGCTTTAATTATATATATTTGTTTTGTAGAAGTCAAGTCGTCCAATCATTTAAAAAAAAAAAAAAAAAAAAAAAAAAAAAAAAGAAGTCAAGTCGTCCAAAACCCAAAATAATCCAGATCTGAACCGCTGTGCAAATATTATATGAGCTGTGTAATCTCAATATGTCAAGTCAACTAGCTATGGACATATATTTCCTTTATGTAGTATGTGCCTTAATTTACCAAAAATGATATAATCACATGGGGTGACCAAAAAAAAAAAAAAAAAAAAGATATAATCACATACATATATGTGTGCATGTGATTAAGCTAATTAGCTCGTTGATGATGGCCGCACTTCTTTGTCTCATCACTATCTTCTCTCTCTCACCCATTATCCTTTCACTCGCAGAAAGTACGAACAAATTCTAAAAATTTTGTCACAAATTTTCATTTATATATATAATTCTGCACTAATCTTTTTTTTTTTTTTTAATTTTTATTATATAGTCAGTAATATTTTAGTTCGTTGTTTGCTCTATCATTAGATATAAGCATTGACTGTGGAGCAACGAGATCGTACGTCGACTCGAGCAATGTAACATGGGTCGGAGACGAAGGATTCGTGACCACCGGTGAGTCCATCCAGATTCCTGACGTCGTTACAAAGCCGCTCAACACTCTCCGGTACTTTCCTACAGGAAAAACCAACTGTTACACTAACATTCCCGCGACAAAGCATCAGAAGACACTTGTGAGGACCAAGTTCTACTATGAAAACTACGACGGGAAGTCCTCGCCGCCTTCTTTCGACGTGGTTTACGACGGTAAACACCGTGATTCTGTTGAGATTACTGAGTTGTCGGTCAACGACGAGGAAGCATTCTATTTCTCGGAGGTGATATTTGCTCCGGTGAATGGGAACATCAGCGTATGCCTCTTCCGTACTTCTCCATCCGATAACCCATTTGTTTCGTCGATTGAGGTTTATGGTTTGGACAAGGGCATGTACGACGATCTTGGTCCCAACGAAGGTCTCATTGTCCGAGAAAGAGTTACGTATGGTGCTAAAGAGATTATCAGGTATATATATATACCGAGAGTAGCACACAAATACGCACCAAATTTAATCGTAATATTACAACATATATAAAGTTTAATTGTTTAGATAGATTATTTGTTCATACTAATTAACGTTTTTTTATCGAAACAACTAGTGAGATATACAAAACTAAAAGTTTGGGAACCTTTGCTAGATATATAATTTATTTTGAATTACCTGATGAATTCATTTTTTGATTTTTTGGTTTTTTCTGTTGTTAATTGGATTATCATTGGTTTTTTTAAAAGCTACCCGTCAGATCCTTACGGTAGACTATGGGCACCATCATGGTCCCAAGATAACCCCACACTGACCGATCTAACGACCTCAGCTGCATCGATAGACATCAGTAAGGCGTCGAACAGGCCCCCAGAGATTGTTATGTGGAAGGCCTTGTCAGGAGAGAGCTTAACACTCACGGAGCTGGCTCTCCCCACAACCGGTCTACCAATATACTTGGCTCTTTACTTCTCGGAGCCAAAGAGTCTAGGCCGGACCCAGAAAAGGTCATTCAATATTTTCTTGGACCAAACTCAAGTGGGTTCGGTTCCTATCGTGCCCGCTCTAGGGAAAGCGAGCCAAGTAGTTTTGAGAGATATAGTGGCCACGTCCAGATCCCTGATACTCTTTCAGTCCACTGATGACTCGACTTTGCCGCCAATCATCAATGGTTTGGAGCTGTATTCCATAAGTAACAGCCGGGAAGGTGGAGGTGGGGGAGGCCGAAACGGTGGTGGTACTGATGATTCCCAAGGTTAGTTTATTATTAATGGACCTATTATATATTTCCCCCTTGGTTCAATCAACTAAATAGATTTCTAGATGTGAATTCCCAAATGGCGTATAAAGTATAAACTCGTATCGTATGAATGATATTAACTATTTCCATTTGGTGTAATTGTAAATAATTAAGGATCCAGAGAAGCAAAACCACGAGCAAACAACGCTGTAGGAGGTTNCCCCTCCCTTTTTTTTTTTTTTTTTTTTTTTTGGTTAAGGTTAAGAATAGGAGGGAAATTTATAAAGTATTTATATATATGATTATTATTACAATATTTATCTTATTTTTATAGTTTGAAAAATAAAAGGATTCAATCTTATATACATAAATATGAGATTGGATCATCTTTGATCTCTATAAAATTAATAAGTGCATTTTTATATGATGGCGTTTAGGTGAGGGGAAAGCGAATGGAGGGAAGAAGAAGAAAAACAAATTACCACTGATTCTTGGAGTGACGTTGGCATCAGTGTTTGCAATTCTCTCTTCAACGGTCGGAGCTCTTTTCATGAGAAAGCGTCGAAACGCTAAGCCACACTCCAACACAGCACCAGCAATGGCCACAGGTTTAAATTAAATAAGGGTTGCTTATAAATCATTTTATATATATATCGAATATTTGAATGATCGTAAGTAGTAATATTGGATTTGGATCCTCACGTATGTTTACAACTTACAAGGGCATGGAACAGGCACCGGAATGTCGCCTCTAGTAGTTGGACAGCAATTTGCTAGTGATGACATCAACAATTCATACGTTGATCACAACAATCATCACTGATATATGACCCTAGCTAGTTGTCGATCGATGACCTGATTGCGTGTGTAATTCTATATATATGTTTTTTTCTTATTTATGAACATTTTTTTATAAACAATTCTTACTGCTGAAATATTGGCGACTCATCAAACATCCCGATTCTCGTCCAATCATCATTAATCAAGCAGCCACCAAAATGCTACCAACAACACAAACCATTTAAAATAAAAATAAAAAAAAAGTGTAAGATTCATATATAGTGTCAAGTAATAAAACTAATAATAATATTTTTTAAAAAAATAAAAATAATACATAACTTAACTATAGCTATATTGAACATACATTATTTTTGTTGTATTATTATTTTTCGTAACCTTTGTCTTCATGTTAATCTTGTTCTTCTTCCAAAACCTACGAAGGTAAGGGTGAATTTATTGGCTTTTTAAAAAATTGTAGAGACTATAATAAAATTAGTTATAGTTTTGAAAGTTCTTATACATTGCCAATCATAAATATTTCCACTCTTTTTATCAATTAAAGTCCCTAAAATTATTGTCTGTCCACATTTTAAATTTTTGTCTCCTTGCATTAGAAAAGAAAGTGACTTTTCTGATTTTTAAAATTACAGTGATAAATATATAATACTTACAATGACCAAGACTTATAATAATTAGTATAGTCTATGTCACCGTCTGGATTCGAACCCAGATGAATGAGTACTGTAAAATTATCTTATACGCAGATTTCTTTTTTGTTATTTATAATTGTAGCTCTAACAAATACTATGAAATCTAATGGTAAAATAATAGATTTTGGTTGTTAAAATTTATACATAAAAGTAGTGATAGATTCTTTCAAACTCTTTCAAGTAAAATAAATTATGAAAATCTATCAAATATCAATAACATGAGATTTTAATTCCTCATTTTAAATCTTTGATTCAATAACATGAGATTTCAAAAAAAAAAAAAAATTAAAATGACATTATAAATATAAAAACCAATAACACCGGATTTTTAACTCTTTTAATGAAGAGTTTGTGAATACAATTTCCAATAACACATGATTTTAAATTCTATTTATGAAGATTTTGTAAATACTAAAACCAGTAACACTGGATTTTGGTAGAGAATTTTAAATCAACTATTGAATAACAATAGATTTTGCTTAGAATTAAATTCCATTAAAAACCACTATTGAATAACACCCTCTACGTAGATTTCTTTTTTGTAATTTATAATTGTAGCTCTAACAAATACTATGAAATCTAATGGTAAAAGAATAGATTTTGGTTGTTAAAATTTACACATAAAAGTAGCTAGATTTTTTCAAACTCTTTCAAGTAAAATAAATTATGAAAATCTATCAAATATCAATAACATGAGATTTTAATTCCTTATTTTAAATCTTTGATTCAATAACATGAGATTTCAAAAAAAAAATTAAAATGACATTATAAATATAAAAACCAATAACACCGGATTTTTAACTCTTTTAATGAAGAGTTTGTGAATACAATTTCCAATAACACATGATTTTAAATTCTATTTATGAAGATTTTGTAAATACTAAAACCAGTAACACTGGATTTTGGTAGAGAATTTTAAATCAACTATTGAATAACAATAGATTTTGCTTAGAATTAAATTCCATTAAAAACCACTATTGAATAACACCCTCTACGTAGATTTCTTTTTTGTAATTTATAATTGTAGCTCTAACAAATACTATGAAATCTAATGGTAAAAGAATAGATTTTGGTTGTTAAAATTTACACATAAAAGTAGCTAGATTTTTTCAAACTCTTTCAAGTAAAATAAATTATGAAAATCTATCAAATATCAATAACATGAGATTTTAATTCCTTATTTTAAATCTTTGATTCAATAACATGAGATTTCAAAAAATAAATTAAAATGACATTATAAATATAAAAACAAATAACACCGGATTTTTAACTCTTTTAATGAAGAGTTTGTGAATACAACTTCCAATAACACATGATTTTAAATTCTATTAATGAAGATTTTGTAAATACTAAAACTAATAACACTGGATTTTGATAGAGAATTTTAAATCAACTATTTAATAACAATAGATTTTGCTTATAATTAAACTCTATTAAAAACCACTATTGAATAACTTAATCTATTTATTTTTTTGTCAACAAGTTGCATGCACTTGACCAATATAGGTACCGGGTGCTGAAAAAGGTTTGCATGTACAAAAACCAAAGAAATGCATACCTCTTTTTCAATTTTTTTTTCTTTATACAAAATATCTATTTAGATTTTTTCCCTAAAGTATTTAACTTATTTGTTTATGATCGGGAAAAAAAAAAGTTAAATACTTTAGGGAAAAAATCTAAATAGATATTTTGTATAAAGAAAAAAAAAAGTATTAAACTTAAAGAGTTGGATTTTGTACCATAAACAAATTTTATGCACCTGACCAATTTTTGGTGCATGCTCAAAAACAAAAGAAATTCTTGCCTTCCAATTCAAACTCTTTTTTTTTTCCTCTTTCTTACCAAGATTTACTAAGATTTATAATTAACCACTGAGATATTTGACTTCAAAAATTGTATTCTTCTCAAATGGTCGTATTATGTACCATAAAATACGTAAATACTATATATGCATACTTCACAAGTCCTCTATAAAATAGCTCCCTTCATACAACTAATATACACATCACATTTTCACTCACCAAACAACAAAGATAAGCCACTAAAAAGTTATGAAGAGCTTCTTTGGTGTCGTGGTGCTTCAATTCCTTCTTCTTACATCATCTTTAGCTACTCGCGACATCCTTTTCTCTTCTTCCGATTTCGATGTGGCTAAAGGAGTTTCAAAACTTCTAAACAATGAAATAAAGAGAACAGTTCCAAAAGGTCCAAGCAACCAAACATCTCCTCCTCCATTTGCTAAAAAAGATATGGAAATTAAACGACAAGTACCAAGCGGTCCAAACAATGAAACATCTCCTCCTTCTCCACCATCTCCAAGATTCGCGTACACTGATATAAAGAGAACAGTTCCAAAAGGTCCAAGCAACCAAACATCTCCACCTTCTCCTCCTCCATTTGCTAAAATGGATATGGAAATTAAACGACAAGTACCAAGCGGTCCAAACAATGAAACATCTCCTCCTTCTCCATCAGTTTTCTAAAGTAAAAAACCATTTCCAAGCGGTCTAAGCGGTTAATCACATCCAATGTTTCCACCACTTCGAATTGTAAGTTTGGGTAGTAATGGTAAATTTTACTAGAAATATTATAAATGTATCGATCTTTAATATATTCTTATGAGTTCAGACCCGGATTCAAAATAGTTTGGCCATGTCTCCACATTTTATCTTTTATAACTGAAAATTCTAATGTAATAACTAATCTAAACCCTTGTCTATTAAACTTTAAAGAAATTTAGACCCTTAAAACTAAATTGTAGGTCCAGTACAAAATCACTCAATTAACTTTATCGAGATTACATTCTGAACCAGCAATTTTCAGTTTCTTTGTGTTCGTAGTTAAATTATATAAAATGACATGGATTAGTTAGTAGAATGTATTTCTATACCCTGTTTCAGTCGTTGCCTAGCCTTACGCTTTATTGTCGTCTAACTTGCGCTTTACAAATACATAAATTACCATACTAAATCCTACACATATAATTTGATTTCCATGGTATGTTTGAAGTTGGAACGTACTCTTTTTTCTTAGCAAGAACACAAAAAATCTTTTTGTTTCAATTATTATCTCTTAGTTAGAAAACATCCTTCCAAGTCTGATTATGACGCTGAGAATCAAAAAATTCGCTTGTGGCGCCTCTCCATCTAAATTCTTGAAGTGCCTGAACCAGTACTTGTTGAATGATTTGGTGAATGCAACTTCCTTTGTTTACTTTGGATTTGGACAGACGATTCTTGGATATGTCAATAATCTGAGGCCTCTCCGGCTCGATCGTGTTGTGAGTCATTTTTATATGGTCAAGTTAATAAAAATTAGCTGTTAATGTTATGTGTAAGAAAGTCATTAGTTTAAAGATATCCTTCTAATTAATACCCAAATTAAATATTAACCGGCTAATTTCTTAACTCTACGAAGGCATGTTTTTATCAATGGTACTCACTTAACATAATGAGATACCAATCTCCTTAATCATCTGCAATCATATATTTGACATTATTGTACGTGTGTATTCATTACCATATTAGTCTAGCTAGCTCTCTGTGTATAAATGTAGACCATGTACTCATAATACAAAAAGTTCATGATTCTATATATATATTTAACGTATCAATATCTTTCTACATGAATAAAATCCCGTAACAAAATCAAAATCATCCCTGCACTGATTTGTGGAAAAATGAGATTTCACCGTATGACTCAAAAAATAGACTCCACGATTTTAGAGGCAAAAACATAATTATACTTTTTGTGCAAAAATGACACCCCCTTGTTTCATAAAGGACACCCCCTTGTTTAACAACTACATACACCTTCGAAACAATAAGGTCTTGGATGTTTTTGCCGGTGACACCCCCTTGTGTAATATTTTGCCGGTCTTGGATGTTTCGAAACAATAATCTGATGGTGTAGTTAAAAGAGCATTATCTGCTCTTGTTTCTGTGGCTACTTAAGCTTTAATAAAAGTTCATTTTGTGACCAACAAAAAAAATAATCCGATGTCAGTCTCTTTTGTCACAGAATCTAATTGCGTTTCTAAAACAGAATATGGTATTTTTTTTTTTTTTTTTAATATACGGTGATATTTTCTTCATCCTTGTAATTCAGATTATTATAATCATATTACAGAGTCACACCAGGTTTTCGTGGGCAGTCCATTTATAGGATAAAACCCTGAATCACTTTGGATTTTTAGGTCCACACCAATATCTTTAGGTTATTAGATTTGACTATCCGTAAAGCCCTGAGCTTTTTCAACCTCTTGAGATCTCAAAAGATACACAACTTTTTTGTTAATTACATAAGAGTTGGTAGTGGTACGAAAACAACTCCTCATCCTTCTACAATTGACGAATTTTCATTCTTTAGAATTTTGGTCAAGATCTTTTTTTAATTTCAACATCTCTATTAGATAGTAGCGTAAAAGAAGATACTTACTCAGTCCTCACAGCAACATCTCGATAGCACCACTTATTTATTCTCTCTCGCGCAGAGATAAACTAAACTTTTCAAAGATGAACCATATTCCAATAATTGCCCATAACCATATCGAAGACCACATTTAAGTCCATTCCATGACAAATGATTACCACAACAATTTTTATCATATAAATTTGCAACTCCAATTTACGTTATGGAAAGAGGAAAAACTTTATAATTTTTTTTTTTTTTTTTGTTAGCCATTTTCCTTTTGGAATATATTTTGATCATTTTATATTATTCCATGTGAATGCGAGGGAGGAAAAATAAAATTAAATGATACTCTCTTTTTTCGTGTGACAAGTTAAATAGATATAAATGTGACTGTTGACAAAAGCAGATATGATCTAGTGATTACGTTGCAGTAGTTGACTAAATTAAATGAAAATAAAAGTCAAAGAAGGACACCTAGTGGCAATATCGAGAATATCTCAATTTCAAAGTCCTAGTTCCCACATACTCTTCCATAAAAGAAGGCGTGAGAGGATAAACAACTCAAAATCGTAACGTAAAAAATATTAAAACACAAATGTACAAATATGTCTGAGTAACTGCTGCGACTACAAAAGAACGAAGTTCTCCAAGCAACTCTTCTTTGTTAGCTTAATAATCAGTGCATAGTGTTGTTCAGAATTGAAGAAGATGGGACTTCAGTTGGAGAACTTGGTGGAGACAATAAAGTCAAAGGTTGGTTTGCTGAGGAAGAAGAAGAAGAAACCTTACATCAAGATGGACAAAAGCTCCAGTGTCAGAGTCGAGATCCGTCGTAAGAAGACTAGAGATCTCATAGACAAGACCTTGAAGGTCGCTGATCGTCCTGGCAAACGAACTCTTTTCTGAATCCTTTCTTTCTTTCTTTCTTTTCTTGCTAGTATTTTGTAATCGTGTTATAGTGAAATTTTTGTTCTTGGCTATGTAGTTCGTGTTTTGATTCAGATGATCAAGTTTGCGAAATACATGTATATAGTTTGTGGAAGTATATAAAAAGAAGAACATTAGATGAACAAGTTCATTCATGGCTGTTCGATTAAACATTAAAGAGAAAAATATTTGTTGTCGGTAACAAATGATTTGAAGTTTCCTGAACTTTCAGTGACAGAAGTTTCAAGTCATTCTTATTTTAATGGAGTTTTAGTAGACGTATTAACAACCACCAAAATTTAATTTCATTGTCGGTAAACCCAAGAAGGGTCCGGTTTAGAGAGTGTTGTTGGTTAAGTTAAAACCGGTAATGCTTTGTTGGAAAGTAGAAAGAGAGTTTCATTATGTAAATTCAAAAAGCATCTTCTACACTAAGCAAACTCTAAGACATTAAAAGATTAGAAGTGAATCCTTAACATATGGAGCTTTAAGAAGCCAACAAAGCTTCAACTTTTGCAATTTGTTCTTCCTCGTTGGCTTTAGTAGGGCTCTTGTTTGCATCCTCGAACAAGTCATGGTCCCATTTCTTCTCATTCTTTGTCCAGCTTCCTTGAAACCCACTTCGGCCATTGCTGCCAAATCTGTCTCTATCAGCTCTATAACTTTGCCTGCTTCCCGCTCCTCTTTCCTCATCTCTGTTCCACACTCTCTCTCTTCCCATTGCTGGTCTCTCATGTCTCTCTGAATGCATATTGCTCCTCCAGTTTCTCTCATTCGGCCGGCGACTGTTTAGGTTAGTGTCTTTTACCTCCTCGGTTCTTGGTCTGTCTGTGTTGTTCCCAGATTCCTCTGTAATCTTCTTCTCTCTGAAGGCCGGTCGTTTTCTAGAGAGTGCCCCTTGGGTGTCGTCACTCTCGTGGAACCTGTCATGTCGCCATGTGCTTTTGTCTTCGTCTTTACGATGATGCGACCTCTCATCATCTCCAGCTCTTCGGGTACTTTGATCTCTTGAACCTCTCCAAGATCCTCTCTCTTCACACATTTAAAAGCACGTAATATGTTTATCAAGCTAGCCAACTCTTCTATACATATAAAGCTAAAGACAGATATATACACATATATGTCCTCATGAGTTATGGAATGGAGAAGAGGAAAAAAGAGTTATATCCGAGAGAATTACCAGAAATTGCTCTTCTGTCATCTTTCCCAGCACTACGACGATCATCATGCTGTCATAAGACACGCACAGGCAAGCCAAAGATTACATATCTGAGCATTGGAAGGCCTCTCATATTTAACGGTTCTAGCTTTTCCATGGGCAATGCGACTCAACAAAACTTGCAAAAATCTCCCATGACCAAACATCAACTTCATTAACAGTAACACAGAACAAGGACGGTAACAAAAACGAATGATACCAAATGGAAAAGGATGGAAAATTCTGAGCTTCTCAAACCTGATGATATGGTCTAGAACGAGTTCCTTGTGATAAATTGTTAGCATGCTTGGTCGTCTCATGATGTTCAGAGTGCTTCTTTTCACCGTCTTTCTTCAAACCACGAGCATCAGGTTCCAGTGGAGCAGCATCTCGGAGAGACTGACGTGGTTTCTTATCTGTGTCAGAACCATCTCGAATATCCAAATCTTTCTTGCTCAGAACTCGTTCAGCTTCAGGTTTTCCATCTCTTCTGGATCTCTTTGGGCTAAAGAAAAATCACAAAACGATCACTTGTCAAACTTAAACAGTACTAGAAAAAGGATCATAAGCTCTGGTAAAGAGGGATTTCTAAGATATGGCCACTGAACTACTAATGGTGTAGCTCCAAAATAACTACAAAATCAACTAATATCGTTTCTTAGTTCATACTATGAACAACTGATCCATCTTCTGCAGTATTGTAGAATTAAAATGAAGAAAGAGATCAATTAGATCACAGAATGCTTTATGAGGCAAGAATTAGGCCAAGTTCTTCCTAAATCCGTCGTAATACAACAATCAGTGCAACACTAAAATTATAGGTAAACAAGCATATTATCACCCGCATTTCGATTTTTTTGAAGCGAGTCCTCCTAGTTCCGAAGCGGAATTTAACTTAATTCAAAGTTAAAAGGCATGAGGAGGGAGACGAACATAAGAGTAGGAATCGCAATCTCCTAGACGAAAAATCTACGAATTGGAGTGTAAGGAGTAGAGAAGCTAACCTGGGTTCGCGATCGAATCTGGAACGTTCTCGTTTTGGGTCTGAATCTCTGCTCTCTCGCCTCGACATGTTTCTCTTCTCCTTCAAACAGTAATCCACCAGATTTTTAGGGCTTTACTTCTCTTCTCTTTACATGCCTGCAACACCTTTATCTAATTTTTCCCCGAATATTTCAAGTTTCCGCCTCATACTTCTTGACTTATCAAAAACAAACCCCATTAGTTGAAATTGGGCACATATATTGAAATCAGATTTCCACTGTCAAATTAAACCGGAGATTTCCGGTTCTCTACCGCCTGATTTAGTAACAAGACTACTTGATGCAGTATTTACATTTTGTAAAGGTATCAAACAAACAAACATTGAAGAAAATACTGAAATTTGCTCTGCTAAATTTTATTGAAGTAGGAGAGGAGGGATAATAAAAGGTTTCCAGAGTGAAGGATATACATAAATCTCGGAAGTTACAAAGATTTTGAAAAGCACACTTATTTTTCTTCCAATAGGCTTTGGTTCACTCATTCAAGCAAGCGCTTGTACTTGCACCACCCGATCGCACCAACATAGAGGAATATACTTCCCATAGTTCCTCCAACCACTGTCCACATGAATTTTCGTGGACCTACTTTCTCATCATTGAACAGCTCTATGTTAATGTTCATACCGAATACTCCAGCAACTGCGATAAAGGCACTCATCACGAGTGTAGCCGTCGTTAGCATTACACCCATTTGCAGAAGATGATTCTGCTTGTCATCCAGCATTATGTTGATGTAGTCTTCTGTGTCATCCACGTACTCTCTCAGCTTTTACCACAAAAAATAAAACACAGCACAATGAATGAGAAGAAAGAGGAATGATATTATACTACAGTAAGATAAGAGTACCAAAGCATCTATCTATTTACTTACTGTTGATAGTTTGTTCAATGTACCATCAATCTGCACAAAATATGCCTCCAAAAGCATTTCAAGCTCTTCCACATCGAATTTCTCGGTCACCGCACTCCGGGTTGAGCTTGTATGAGTCCCACGGCTGTTTCTGCTGAGAGCACTATGAGCACTCATCAGAAGGTCACGAGCATCATTTGCTTGAAGATACCTTTCATCTCTGTTAGCGTCTGATGCAAATTCGGAAGGAACCCTGGCAGGTTACCGTAAAAAAGCAGATATTAAGCTTATATCAGATCAACTGAATATAGTATGAACAGAAAGTATGGTACATGCCTGTCATCCTCATCTCCTTCAGGAAGATCAACCGCGACATCATCGCTCTCGTTCATAGAAGAATTTGACGAATCCTCAAGTTTCTGAGCTAACTTCTCTGTAAGATACATCTCAGCCATATCATCATCATCGTCTAGCAGATGTTCTAGTTCGTCCCTAACCTATAACATGTGGAGAAAGAGAGGAGTTAAGCATAGGGAAACATGGCTAGAATATGGTGACCCTTCAGGTTCACAACTTAGAAGCAACAAGATTTTTCTTAATCCTCAGATCTACGAAGAAATGAAAAGTCTGAATTATAGTACCTTCTGAACTCGTCCAGTAATTGCCACCAGCCTGCTCTTAATTTGTCGAACCCGCTCCAAGTTGAGGGTACTGATCTTGGTAGTAAGCTTGTCCAGAGCTGGATGAGCCTCTGACTCCAATCTTATAGCCTACATTAGAGACGAATGAATGAAATACCACACATGACACAACAGAAGCTTAAATCTCTGTGTGTTAATATTAGAGTCTTAACACAAGTGTTTACCTCACTTTCCAAACTGCTGGATGCAGCTTCAAGACATGCTTCTAAAGCAACAAACTCAAACGGAAGAACCTTAGGTCCATTTTGATTTGCATCATCCTTGGCTTCACTCCCTTGATCCCCATAAAATTGTGGCGTTCCAGCTTCTCCTTGGGCGGGATCTCTCCTCGTCTGAGGCTCTCCTCCCAAATTCTCTTCCTCCTTTACACAACACATGCAAAGAGAGCAGAGAGTGATTAGCAGCTAAACTTAACAACAATCACTTTCATATAGCAATGCAGATTCAATCGTCAAACTCATCTATTATAAAAAATCCTTGATTAGCTACAACTCTCAACTTCTATCTCCAAAACAGTTCAATTAGGCATACGTTTTCAAATCAGCTACATATGCGCGAATAAAACTGAAAAAAGTTTCCAAAATTCCTCAAGATGAACAGAGAACAAAACCCTAAATCCCCATACCTGACGTTTAGTAGCGTGGTGGTGACCAAAAATCCGCCTCTGCAACTCATCAATAAATGGAGACACGGAAGGATCCTTGGAATTAAGCAACAAAACCTCGTTCGCAGTGATAATGGCCTTAATATGCTCCAGATTGATAACAATCGCTTTCTCTCGACCTAGAACAGTAGAAGGGTATGACAACAAAGGATCGAGAATCCGAAGATCACGCGCCGGTAATCCAGTTCGCCGCATGATAGAGTGTTTTCCGGCTTCCAAGCTATCCGCTTGCCCCGACGAGGAAAGCACCAACCATGACCTAACGCCCACGCCTTTCTTCCTTCCGCCACCGCCAACACCCGCTGGGTACGTCGGTGTCGGGAGTCCAGTGGCTGGCGTCGCCGGATTCGTATCGGAGTCTTCGAATCTAGGGCCTCTCATTTAGTAGCTGGCGATTGCCGATCATTCATTCAAGTGAAATTGGGGAATCCGTAATCAGCAAAAATCAGGTTATAAAGGAGTAGGACGTAAGCAAACCGGTTTTACAAAAATCTGTACCAAATTCAAGCCGGGTTTTGGATATTTCCACCTAAAACCAACCCGGTTTTAGCTTCTTCTTTTGATTTTTGCAGCGACGGAGGCTGCCAGAGTTTGCTATCGAACTTTAGGGCTTTAAGATTAGTGAGACGGCTGAGCTTAGCGACGGCGATCCGGGAATTCTTGGGGAGGATCGATGAAGTTGAAATCGGTGTTTGATGCGTCGGAAATCAAATCGGAATTTGAGGCAGCTGGAATAAACTCTAATTTCGTGGTTCCAATCTGGAAGTATGTAATTCAGAATCCTGATTGTGTTTGGGATGAGATTCCTTCATTGCCTTCTGCTGCTTACTCTCTTCTTCATTCCAAGTTCAAGACTCTCACTTCGTCTCTTGACTCACTCTTTCATTCCTCCGATGGCACTACTTCCAAACTTCTCATCAAGCTTCAGGTACTCGACTCTTCTTCGTCTCTCTGGCAATTTTGTGTGTGTGTATGATGTGAGTGTTTATACAATTTCGATATGAGTATAGCTTGTTGATAAAGACTGTACAAGAAGCAAGCACCCCATTTTGTAAATTCTTTAGCTGCTGAAAGGTTTACTTTGCGACTACAATTCATTGCTTTTTGTGAATTTTGAGAGCTCATAATCATCCTGGCTTTCTAATACCCTGCGTTACACGTCTCTGTTATCTGATAAACTCATATTTGATTTGTTGCTTCTTGTTTTGAAATTGTAAGAATGGAGCTTTTGTGGAAGCTGTGATAATGCGATACGATACTCGGTTGGGTATGTGTGGAGGGAAACCACGTCCAGGAGGTGTAAGATCTACATTATGTATTTCATCTCAGGTATTGATTTTTATCACGCTCTGTGATCTTGGTTCATCAAATCATTGTGCAGTGGACATCTGATATAAGTACCTATTTATTAATAGGTTGGTTGCAAAATGGGTTGTACATTCTGTGCAACTGGAAGCATGGGGTTCAAAAGCAATTTAACATCTGGAGAAATTGTGGAGCAGCTCGTTCATGCCTCTCGCCTAGCTGATATACGTAACATTGTTTTCATGGTAAGTTGTCTGTGTTAATGCCTTTCATATATAGAAGGTTATTTTGGCTGCTATGTTGGTTATTGTTACACTTAAATTATCTGTTTATATGCTCCATGTGCATTTTCCTTAGTGGTTATGTGTAAAGGTTTATTTTATACTTTCTATCTTGATAAAATTTATTCACCACTTGTTGCCTTGGTTTGATGATTCTGATCAGGGAATGGGTGAACCGTTAAATAACTACAATGCAGTTGTTGAAGCTGTCCGCGTTATGTTAAATCAGCCATTTCAGCTGTCACCCAAAAGAATTACCATATCAACTGTAAGTGCTAAGAAAGCCACCTTGAACACTCATAAATCAGAGAAGCATTCTTTGAATTTAGCAGTAATTGTCCTTCAGATTATGGGATATGAAGAGGGTATCGGTGTGAGAAAGGGAATTAATAAACTTCAATCCAAGAAATATATAAGAACATTTTTGTGAATTTTTTTCTCCACTAACCCATATCCTGATTTTAATTGCATATAGGTTGGAGTTGTTCACGCGATTAACAAGCTTCACAATGATCTTCCAGGTGTAAGTTTAGCGGTATCTCTTCATGCACCAGTTCAAGAAATCCGCTGTCAGATCATGCCAGCAGCTAGAGCCTTTCCTCTTCAAAAGCTTATGGATGCACTTCAAGCTTTCCAGAAGAACAGGTAGCTTTTAACTGGTTCTTGGCTATTAACTGTTGAAACCATAGTTCCGGAAGTTATTAAAGATCATAACATAATTCAATATTGTATTTGGATTTAAACAGTCAGCAAAAGATCTTCATTGAATACATCATGCTTGATGGAGTAAATGATCAAGAGGAGAATGCTCATCAACTTGGCGAATTGCTAAAGACATTTCAAGTGGTAATGTCTCGGATTTCTCAACACTTTGAAAGTTTCTGCAATTTATCTAATTGAAACTCTGCCGTTTTCTGAAAACAGGTGATAAATTTGATACCATTTAACCCAATTGGTTCAACAAGCCAATTTAAAACCAGCAGCAAACAAAGCGTCTCAACTTTCCAGAAAACCCTGAGGGAAACCTACAAAATCCGAACCACAATTCGCAAAGAAATGGGTCAAGATATTAGTGGAGCTTGTGGTCAGCTTGTTGTGAACCAACCTGACAACAAAAGACCACCCGGAACTGTGGAACCACTTAGAGACATTGAAGATTTGTTTTAGGACCATACACATTGATACCGACATCTAAAATTTCCTGAAAGAGAGAAAGATAAAATGGTTTGTATTATCTTCAAAGTCACTCTTGAAAACCCTTTCTTAAACTTCACATTTTGTTTTCATCATTTGTGGAAAACACTTGGCTTACTCTTATGTGCAAGTAAGAAAAGAAAAGAGATGGTCCTGTTAAACTTCATCACATGGAGATTTAACGTCTCTTGTACAATATTCACTGATACGTGAACTTATGTCATCATTAGAGTTGAAGTAAAATTTATAATGGTAAAACTTATTAGCTCTTAATTAAAAAGTTGTATGGTAAAATTAATTAACTTCTGTTCCCGCCTATAAAAGCAGCTCATGCTCGTCTTCTTTTCCATAAGAGCGTAAAACAGAGAGAGATGAGTGTAAGACAATTTGTAAGTGTCTCTTTGCTAATAGCAGCTTTAGTTTCATCAGTGTGCGAGTCTCAGAAGAACTTTGCCTGTGACAGAAATGCCCCTGCGACGGCTAAATACGACTTCTGCAACGTCAAGTTGTCATACGAAGCACGTGCCAAAGATTTGGTCTCACGTCTCTCCCTTAAAGAGAAAGTCCAGCAACTCGTAAACCAAGCCACCGGAGTACCAAGGCTCGGTGTTCCTCCATACGAGTGGTGGTCAGAAGCTCTTCATGGCGTCTCTGACGTTGGACCAGGGGTAAAAACATCATAAGTGTATACATACATGTTCATAAATTTTTACATAATGAAAAGCTAAAGCTTAAATTTGTTTCTTGAAGGTGCATTTCAACGGGACAGTGCCTGGAGCCACGAGTTTCCCTGCGACAATATTAACCGCGGCTAGCTTTAACACATCATTATGGCTAAAAATGGGAGAAGTGGTTTCGACTGAGGCTCGAGCAATGCACAACGTAGGACTCGCTGGTCTCACGTATTGGAGTCCCAACGTTAACATCTTCAGAGATCCACGGTGGGGTCGTGGCCAAGAGACACCAGGAGAGGATCCTCTCGTTGTTTCGAAATACGCCGTCAATTATGTTAAGGGCTTACAAGACGTTCATGAGGGCGGAGGAAAATCAAGGCAGCTTAAGGTGTCGAGTTGCTGCAAGCATTACACTGCTTACGATCTTGATAATTGGAAAGGCATTGATCGATTCCACTTTGACGCCAAGGTAATAAATATACATACATAAATCTAAAGAACTTGAATTAACCTTACATTGATGTATATATGATTTGTCTTGGGGGAGAAGGTGACGAAACAAGACCTGGAAGACACGTATCAGCCACCATTCAAGAGCTGTGTACAAGAAGGAGATGTGAGTAGTGTAATGTGTTCTTACAACAGAGTTAATGGCATCCCAACTTGTGCTGACCCTGATCTTCTTCGTGGCGTTATCCGAGGCCAATGGCGTCTTGACGGGTTAGTATGTGTTTCTTAACCTCTTACGAGAACCATTTTGAGCTTGAAATCACACATTGAGAGTTATTGATTTTTCGAATATCTCTTGTTGATAGGTACATAGTTTCGGATTGTGATTCCATCGAGGTTTATTTTGATGCCATTAATTACACTAAAACACGTGAAGACGCAGTAGCTCTCGCTCTCAAAGCAGGCAAAATTTTTTACATAATGATCTCAAATCACTACATCATATATGTCATTTGATGTTTGAGAAGTCATTTTTGTTTGCTTGTTCTGAAACAGGTTTAAACATGAACTGTGGAGATTTTCTAGGTAAGTACACAGAGAATGCAGTAAATCAAAAGAAAGTGAAGGGATCAGTTGTTGATGAAGCGCTGATTTACAACTATATTGTTCTCATGAGACTCGGATTCTTTGACGGCGATCCGAAATCGCTTCCATTTGGCAATCTTGGACCATCCGATGTCTGCAGCAACGAACATCAAATGCTTGCGCTAGAAGCCGCAAAGCAGGGCATTGTGCTGCTTGAGAACAGAGGAGATCTTCCGTTATCAAAGACCGCGGTTGAGACACTAGCGGTTATCGGGCCAAATGCAAACGCTACAAAGGTAATGATAAGTAACTACGCAGGTGTGCCATGTAAGTACACAAGCCCTATACAAGGGCTGCAAAAGTATGTATCCAAAGGGGTTGTTTACCAGCCAGGGTGTAAAGATGTCAAGTGCGATGACCAAACCCTGATCGCAGCAGCGGTGAATGCAGCTTCAGAGGCTGATGTGACGGTTTTGGTGGTCGGATTGGATCAGACGGTAGAAGCAGAGGGTCTTGACCGGGTGAACCTAACCCTTCCGGGTTATCAAGAAAAACTGGTTAAAGATGTGAATAATGCTGCAAAGAAAACTGTTGTTTTGGTCATAATGGCAGCCGGACCTATCGATATCTCATTCGTCAATAATCTGAGCAAGATTTGCGCGGTTTTGTGGGTCGGATATCCTGGTGAAGCTGGAGGAGATGCTATAGCTCAAGTCATCTTTGGTGACTACAATCCTTGTAAGCTTCACACTACTTAAACCCTGAATATACCATAAACACAGTTACTTACTTATTTGTGCTTGTTGTTGCATCAGCTGGGAGATTACCGGAGACATGGTACTCGCAAGAGTTTGTGGATAAAGTTCCAATGACGGACATGAACATGAGACCTAACACGGCTTCTGGTTACCCTGGAAGATCATACAGATTCTACACAGGGACACCGATTTACAAATTCGGATACGGACTTAGCTACTCCGCTTTCTCTACATTCATTCTCTCAGCTCCATCAATCATACACATCAAAACCAATCCAATCTTGAACCTAAACAAGACAACCGCTGTCGATATCAGAACCGTCAGTTGCCAAAATCTCAAGATCCGGATGGTTCTCGGAGTCAAGAACCACGGATTAAGGTCAGGGAGCCACGTTGTCCTCGTGTTCTGGAAACCACCCGAGTCATCAAAGTTTCTGGTGGGACGTGGCGTACCACAGACGCAACTAGTAGGGTTTGAGAGAGTACAAGTTGGGAGAGGCAAGACAGAGAAAGTTACCATCGAGTTCGATGTCTGCAAAGGACTTAGCCTTGTGGACAGAAACGGCAAAAGGAAACTAGTTACTGGACACCACACTCTTGTTATTGGATCTAACAGTGATCATCAAATCTATCATCATCTCAACGTCAGATTGGCTGGAGATTCAACAATTTCTATCTGAAAAATAACAGAGCGCCGCCCATAGTTTCTATAAATGTTTTCTTATTGTCAAAGTCAATACTGTAATGCTACCATCAATCATGACTCAAACCTAAATAAAATTTGGTATAATACCACAAACAGAGTCAATAGTTATCCAAAATATTTAAATCAATAGTAGTCAATTTTAATACAATAACAAATTCGATTTTACTTCTTTTGCTACATGATATATATAATGAGTTTCTATAAGATTGTATGTTTATACAGAAACAGAGAAATTAAAATGGAAGGGCTGATTCCATATCTTATTCATGCAATTAAGAAAGACCAGAAGCCTAAACATCAAAAGTATCGATCGATATCTGTGGGATCGAGCCGAAGCTATCGACCATTAATGATGGGACAAGAAGATTCTTCTTCGATGCAGGGATCTTCTCACCGTCGAACTAGATCAGATTACAAGCCACCTGTAATAATGGATGTGTTTGATCAGAGATCACCAGGTTTTGGTCAAGACTTCGTGAATAAAGATTCTTCTTCTCAGTGTATGGCAACAAAGCCTCAACTTTGCAAATAGGATATGATGATCATATCACTCATATGTAAAATTTTATGTCTTCTTTCATTTTATTTATTTTACTGTAATAAATTTCAAATACCAGTCAATGAAAATGTACTATATTAATCAGCTTTTTTGTTAAATTGACCAATGGAATCTAACAGAAAGAATGACCAAAAATAGAAAAGAGAACTGTCAATACAACGTATTGACTAATAACAGAGGATTGGTTGATTGCTTGGCAGTCAAGGAACAAATATCCAAGTTAGGGCTTTTATCATAATACAATGAAGGATTTTCAAAACAAACTGTTCTTCATTCTCAAAAGAATCAGCTTAAACACATTGACTCCACCAACCTTGTTCTTCTTCATATGCAACAGATTGAGAAACATACCCTTCTCTCTTCTTGTCTATATTTGTTTCTTCTGATACAAGTCTCACAAGAATCGTTGTTGCTGGCAATGGCGGAATTGAGATCAGGTGTTCTTTTCAAGCTTCTAGAAGAATTGGGAGTCGGGAAAGTGAAAAGAGACGCTGATCACAGGCCGGTTTTGCTTCAGATAAGAAGTATAATCCCTGTGTTAGCAGCTGGAGGGTTATGGCCAAACAAAGGTTTCTTCTTGAGAATCTCAGATTCAACACATTCAATGTATGTCTCATTGCCACGAGAAGAGAACGATCTCGTTCTCTACGACAAGTTGCAAATCGGACAATTAATATTCGTGGAGAAGCTTGAGTTCTCTTATCCAGTTCCTATGATTAAAGGCATTAGACCGACTCCAGGTCGAAGGGCTTGCACCGGTGATCCAGTCGATCTAATCCCTAAAGAAAGGATAGAAAAGTTCTGTGTCGGTCTATCAGATACAGAGCAAAGCTACAATCACCAAGTGAAGAGGCCGAGAAGAACGAGATGGAACAATTCAAGCGTCTCTGAGTTGAATTTTACGGATCTTGGGTTGTCGAAAGACCTTTCGAGCGTTATGGAAGAAAAGGATGATACAGAGTCAATGGTTTCGAGTTGCTCTTCGTCTTTGTCTACAGCAGCTAGGAGAAGATGCTGGATAGGTTTCAATGATAATAGAAAGAGAAGAGAGTCATTAGATCCATCCATTAGTAAGACTCATGATCATGGCATCAAATCTTATGTTTCAAGATCTCGAAGTTGTTCTGTGGTAAGTATTATAGAAATGTACTTTTCGCAAAAATATGTCTACTATATGACATGTTTTGACATTTGGTTCTTTGAAATTTTCTTAGGTTTCGCAGTCTCCTATGCGAAGCTATGGCACAGTAGAGGGGAAGGCAGATAATAGAGCAAGAAGAAGAGATGGTGTAGTTTCACCATCCCCAAGATTTGCTAAAAGCCTGAGCTATGGAAGTGGAAGCTGCAAGAGTAAGAATCTACTTCCACCTAAATGCAATAGCCTTGAATCATCAGAGTCGATATCGAGGAAAAGAAGCTGGACAGAAACAGAGATTCTCTGGAATTCACTTCCTTCCAACGTTGTAGATCTCGGAAAGGTAATACTGATAGCTTTCGATCAAAATCCGAAAGAAAAAAAAATATGTTTACAAACCGATTTGACTTAGAATTAACTTGTGAATTTGGCAGGAAATTCTGAGCCAGAGAGATACGGCTATTCGCGCTGCATCTCAAGCATTGTTAGAGGCTTCAGCTGCTGAAAGATTGCTCAAATGTTTAAAGTAAGCAATGTTCTGTAGACATAATTTTATACAAGTAATTGCATCTTCTTGCTCAAACAATTCTTCACTGAAATGATATATATAGGTCATACGCGGAGCTTTCGGACAGGAGAAATCAGCATCATCATAATCAACAGCCACTAATCGGAGAGTTCTTGAGTATCCAGGATGAGTTAAGCAAGAGCAGGCTCATCATTCAATCATTATCAACTGAAAAAACAGAACACTGTAACTCAAACATAGTCAAAACAGGAGTTGAGAGACGCGATAAGGCTACTCAATGGATCAAATCAGCTTTGGCTACGGATCTCAAACCGGTTTCTTTATCTACAAGTAAGCCTACACAGAGCTCCGGGAAAAAGGGTCTTACCCTAATTGCTCAAGATTTCGATAACCATGAAGATACCACAAGCGACAAAGACTCAAGAATGGAAGAGAGAATGGAGAAATTAAGTAAAGCAGCGAGCAAACTCAGAAACTGGATTAAGGAAGAAGGGAGAAGTTGGTATTTGAGGCGTGTTGAGAAGTATCTAGATGAGATTAGTAATGGAACAAAGTGGAGAGATATGAGCAGTCAACAAGTAGGAGAGATGATGTATCAAATCAAACGTGTGAGTGATTGGTTAGACACCATTGTTAAAGGAGAAGAAAAAGAAGAAGAGGAAGTGGTGATGATGATGATGCCAAAGTCTGAAACAGAGGCTTGTGGTAGAGTGAGAAATAAGATTTATAGGATTCTTTTGAAACATGTTGAGATAACTTCTTTGCTAAGTCATCAACGTAGTAACAATCTCATATCTCATCAACAACAACAATTGTTCTGAAAGGAAATTTCAAATTAGGGTTTTTTTGGTTCATTAAAGTTAGGATCTAGATTGAGCAGAGGTACTAAACGTAAAAACTTAATTTAGTTTAATAAAAAAAAATTAAGTCATGTTTCCATACAGAAAGACAGCAAAGATTTGTGTGGTTGCACTTTTACATCATATACAAAAAGAGAAAACATATCGAAAAAGGGGAAAAATAAGTATACATTTGAAAATACATTACTTCTTTTCTAATTTTATTGAGTCACAATAAAAGAGGAAATAAATCACAATTTGTTGTAACATCGTATTTTTAATGACTTCCTAGAATTTCTTTCAAAACACTAGGTTTTAGAAAGTGTAATGTATATTATTTTTTTGCCAACAATCATATAATATGTGATATAATCGCAATATTTTCAAAAAGGATTTGTATATATTATAAACGTCATGAATATCAAACGGGATAGCAGAATTGAAATTGAAATTGAAATCGAGAGTTGACGAATCATTTATCCAGAGCCGCTTCTGAGCAGGAGCAATCGGAATATTTGTTTAGGGACAGGAAAATTTTCCTGTTGAACGCTTGCAATGTTGTCAAAATTGTGGCGCCGGTTCCACCAATTCTCCAGACTAGTTCTGAGCCATAAGAAATAGGCATTGCCTCCTGCAATTGAAGTTGAATTAGTCTTTCAATCTATAACATTCCGTTTGTTCATCAGGTGTTATCCTCCTTGATAAACATACAGAGAGCAAAAAGCTAAGCTTAGCTCTCTCTGTTATTATCAGCAACATTACAATACAAACATCAGCTACGAATTTTCTGCATGCACCTAACTTAAGCTGAATCAAAAAAAGAAGAAGAGCCACCCTATGCCAAAAGGAAGAAGAGATAAGCATGTGATCTGCACGTGTATCAATAAAAATATTATGGGCCGAGTTTCTTAAAAATTTAAATTGCTCAAGCCCTGTTTTTCTTTGAGCCGCCCCTGCATTTATCCACCCAATTTCATTTATCATTTCACAAATTATCTAAATATATTTTCCGTAAATTTATAAATGTATTAAATAATATAGTTAAAAACTCACAAAATCTTTATATAATAATATGAAACTAAATTTATAGATTAATAATATTATTATGTATTCATTTAAAGGTACTAAGAGCATGATTAATGGGGGAGCATAAGAGGAGCATATTGTATTTTGGGCTTTTAATTAAATCAAAATACAAAGAAATTGAGCTACAGTAGATGATCCGAAGCATAATATGGCATCGGATGAAACTCATATGATCCCGTACGTGGTGGCTTCTGATTGGTCACAGCATTAAATATAAAAGAGAAAAAAAAACATTTCCTCAGATTTCTTCTTTCTTTTTCCTTTCTCTCCTTCTCTCTCTACCGGCGAAATCTTTTGAGACCACAGAAACGATTCTGTGTAATCGTTCGATTTCATTCGATCCAAGCTGAATCGAATGTTTTTTTATTCATTTCGTGGTGATGCTCATCATTTTGAGACCAAATTTGGCTAGAATCAGGTGGATTTTGGGCGGTGGTGAAGAATGGAGTCAGGTGGATTTTGGGCGGTGGTGAAGAATGGAGTCCTCGGTTGCGACTGTAATCGATGGCCGAGATGTGGTGATGCTTTCTCCTACGGTCCTATGGCGACGGCAAGGTGCGCCGGTAACACTCCTTCTCAATCTTCAATCTTCAATCTCTGTGAATATCAAATCAAGGAACGATCTA
>OVAF01000536.1:0-37777 GCA_900406245.1 Odontarrhena argentea | reverse complement strand
ATTGATGGTGTTTTTGTCCATAGAACTTGGTTTAATGGTATTAGAGGGTATTTCTCTATAAAATTCACATTTTCCTTTTGATTACTTTTGTAAATTTTGACATTTGTCACAATCTTAATTAACTTTTACATGACATGATCTAGTAAATTATAATAATGCCATGTTCAATTTTATTTAATATAAGATATCGGTTAACTCAAATTTGTTTTTTTTTTTTTATGCAAGGGTTACTGAATATTTTTCTCATCTTTTTTTATAGTGCATATCTAAGAAACAAATAATAAAAAAATATTTTAACAAGGTGAAAAGATGTTGTTCAAAAAAAAAAAAGAAACAAGGTGAAAAGATATTAATATTAAAAAAGAAAAAGAAAAACAAAACGGATGTTATAGAGAAAGAGAAGTCGCGACTAGGTCGTCGTCGTGCTCTCGTTTTGCAATTCACGTTTCCTCTTCTTCCTCCTCTCTCTCTTAAGTTTTTACTCGTGACCAGTTTCTCTCACAAACAAAAAACCCATCTCACGTTTCTCATTTCAACCATCTCTAAACGCATACATAACTCCTCTGTTTCCCTCACAATTCTCAGGTGCACAAATCTCTCTCTCTTTTTTTCGTTCTCATCTCTGTATTCTTCCGATAAAAATTACATCTTTTCTAATCACTCTTTTCTCATTCATCAGTCTGATTAAGATCATCATCGTCTATCTATAGGTTCATCACTCTGTTTTGACAAAATTTCCCAATTTTCTCTTGAACTGAATCGGAATTTTGAATACGAATCAGAAATCTGATCAAAGAATTTTGTAGAAATTGATCCGAATTTTGTTTGAGTCAATTCTGATGACTATTCTTACATTTTAAGACTCTTTCTTTCCCTTTTTGTTTTTCTCTGTTCTGTTTTCTTCTTCTTTTCTCTGTACAACTTTTTGACTATTTGTTTTTCTTATTTTTATTATTATATATGAATATAAGGTATACAATCAAAAACATTTACTATTTTTGTGCTTTTGATTTTATATTAAACACTTCTTTCATAAATTTCACCTTCTTTTATGATTTTAGGTCCCACTTGCTAACATATTTTACTACCTCTGTTTTCTTGAATTGCACATAAATGTAACTACAATTTGGTAGCTTTGACCTGACACTTTCTATCTTTTGTTCAAATTCTCTTTGTTTTCTACACTAACTTGTTACTGCTGATTTGGTCTAAAGTCTCTGTTTTCATCACAGAAACAGAACTTATTTTGAAGTCTTTCAATGCTAAATTTGCCTGGAGTCAGAACTCAACGAAGAAACTCAAGACCTTTGCCTCCAGGAGGTACTACTTGAACAAAAAATTATGAGTTTGATTTTCTTGAGAATGTTTTGTTTCTGAGTTTTGAAAAATTGCAGATATGGATTACTTAGAACCAAAAACAAAGAAAAATCTAATGGGAAAGCTTCTCTTATTAGCTTCTCTTGTGATCTTAGCCTTTATTGTGATCAATAAAGCTTCGAGTTTTACATCTCCAAGCGTGGTATGTACATATTCGATTTTTAAAGCTTTCATTATTTTCTTCTATGTCTTAATCTTTACATGTTCATATTGTTTTTTTTTTCAGTTTTCTCGAAGAGAGGAAGGAGTGACTCATGTGTTAGTCACTGGTGGCGCTGGATATATCGGCTCACACGCCGCTTTAAGGCTGCTTAAAGAAAATTACCGCGTTACTATTGTGGTAATTAGAAGTCTGCTTTTCTTGGATACTAGTTTTAAACTTTACAATATATAACATTTGAACATCTGGTTTTCTCAACAGGACAATCTTTCCCGTGGGAACCTTGGCGCGATCAAGGTGTTACAGGGATTATTTCCGCAAACCGGAAGACTTCAATTCATTTACGCTGACTTAGGAGATCCCGTAGCTGTATTGTTCTATACCCTGAGATGTTTGTTAATCTTATAAGGCAATAAAAGATTTCGGCTTTTCAAATTTAATCGATATAATTTCAGGTCGAGAAAATCTTCTCAGAGAATGCTTTTGATGCTGTGATGCATTTTGCCGCGGTAGCTTATGTTGGAGAAAGCACTCTTTATCCTCTAAAGTATAGTCTTGTGAATTCATCTCTATGGTTATTAGACGATATTGCAAGAAATTATTTTTGCGGTCTCATTGTTAGATGTTTGTATTGTTTGCAGATATTACCATAACATCACATCAAACACATTAGGAGTTCTTGAAGCTATGGCTAGACATAAAGTGAAGAAACTGATATATTCTAGCACTTGTGCTACATATGGAGAGCCTGAAAAAATGCCAATTACTGAAGATACTCCTCAGGTATATACACTTAGTTTCGAGTAAGCTCATCAATTCGATATGAATATACTTTTTCTAATTGAAATATTGGATATAGGTCCCGATTAATCCTTACGGAAAAGCTAAAAAGATGGCAGAAGATATGATTTTGGACTTTTCCAAGAACTCTGATATGGCGGTTATGATCTTAAGGTTAGTTACTTGAATACTTTCTTACATTACTATATCATCAATGGAACTATTATGTAAATGTTGATGAATCTTTTATTACTTGCAGATACTTCAATGTGATTGGTTCAGATCCTGGAGGTAGATTAGGAGAAGCTCCAAGACCCGAGCTTCGTGAGCAAGGACGGATTTCCGGTGCTTGTTTTGATGCGGCTCGTGGTTTCATTCCCGGACTGCAGGTAAAACTACATTCTTGCAAAAAAATCTTGAATATAATTATCTTGTTTTATAATCACTTATATGTATGGTTTGTGGTTAGGTGAAAGGAACGGATTACAAAACATCGGACGGGACTTGCATTAGAGATTACATAGATGTTACTGACCTCGTCGATGCTCACGTTAAGGCTCTCGAGAAAGCTCAGCCTAAAAAAGTCGGCATCTACAATGTTGGAACTGGAAAAGGTCTTGAGTTTTCAACATTTTCATTGCACTATAACCTTCTTTTCTTCATATTCCTAAGCCCAAATTGATCCTACAGAGCCTCCCCATTTAGTATCTAACAGTTTTCGTGGTTTGGTTAAGCAGGAAGATCGGTAAAAGAATTCGTAGAGGCGTGTAAGAAGGCGACAGGAGTAGAGATCAAAGTAGATTTCTTGCCTCGACGACCTGGAGATTACGCGGAAGTTTACAGTGACCCGAAAAAGATTTTGAAAGATTTGAATTGGACAGCTAAATTCACTAATCTACAAGACAGTCTTCAAGTTGCTTGGAGGTGGCAAAAGCTTCATCCTCATGGATATGCTTCTTATTGAAAAGAAAGAAAACAGAGGAAACAACAGACACCTCTTTTTATATATTGTTTCAAATTCATTTTATGTTTTGAGGGTTCATTGCTTTATATATACATAGAGAGATGATCTATTGTACTTAACGGTGGAGGTTTGGATCATAGTTCATAAATCAATTGAAAGTACAAAACAAAAACACAATTGGCTTGAGCTCATGGATTCTTCCTATTGGAATGTATCATATATTTTACCCATTTGTCAATTTGATTGAGCCCTATTGGGTCAAGGGTTATGATAACATAGGAAGCTCCATGAGTCACCTTCAAGCCAATTGTTAATTAATGCTCTGACCAATCTTCCTTATATACTTAATTAAATCATAACAAGTTTCCGATGTGGGATTAATTAAGACGTTAAACATAAATTTACTTGCATATTATTGTACTTATTTCTTTATGAACAAAATTTATTAACAGTACTTAATTTCGACATGGATAAATGTTTTTTTGTTTCTTCTGATTATGGCTCAAGTTTCTTGCCGTCAAAGTCGTGCCTCATATCATAACTTAATTTTGAGGCATTTGTCTCATGCTATCTGATATTTATAAACTTTTGGACCCCCCATTTCTTAAAAGATTGGCTTATTCTATTGGTTAAAATATACTATTTCAGCCACCATATAGTGTCTTTGAATGTGTTTAATAGCTTTTCTAAAAAAACGTTATTAATAATACAGCAAATATCTAAATATGTAAAACGGTTTTCAGTTTGTTTTGAGAANAAAAAAAAAAAAAAATTTTTAAAAAAAACCCCCCCCCCCCCCCACACCTACCTAAATTAGAAAAATATCTAAAAGTTTAGTCAAAAGAAAACATAGGACATTAAGTTTAAAATCGCCATCAATATATTTTTATAAATAAATATAAGTTGTGATTAAAGTATGATGTTCTTACATAGAACTGACTCTAAATTTTTTATGGCTGCAACCAGACTGTTTAGAGTTCGTGAAACTTATTCAAGCTTATGATGAGTTACTGGTTTTTGATATTTTATTGAATATTTTTGAGGACTTACGATGATATTCCCCGACTTTCTTCATTTTTCACATTCGCCGGGTATATAACATACAAACTGATAATCTGGCACAATCGGCAAGAATGTAGTCTTTCTATTTTTCTTTTTTAAACAGTTATCCTCTTTCTTTGTTTTGTAATCTTTAATTAATATATGTATGGTTGAGGAAAAACAAATTATTTGACTCTAATAATTACTGAACTTCTTCCTTTTTTTTTTTATTTTTTTATCGGATCCGAATTTCTTCTTTCTTAAACAAAATAACATTAATACACATAAGTTATCTTTCACAATAAATTAAAAAANTTTTTTTCAAAAAAAAAAAAAAAAAAAAAAAAAAAAAAAAAAAAAAAAAAAAAAAAAACTGCACCAAAAACAAAAACCAATTGGCTTAGTGCTCATAGAGATCCTCCTAGTTCAGGAATCCTTCACAACGAAGGAAGAACCTTGAGTTTCCACATCCAAGCCAATAGGCAATCAATTGTATTACTCAAACTACTTATATACCTAATTAAGCCACCAACACTTTCCGATGTGGGATTAATTACGTGACGTTTTCACTAAATCACGTAACTTAACTTATACGTGAAACCATGTACGGAAATCTGAGAAACCTAAACTACAAAACCAATTGGCTTGGACTCACGATTCTTCCCACTTCAATAGTTATTCAATATCATTTATTTATACCCGTTATATCAAATTGAATGTACCCATTATTGGGTCAAGGGTTTATGATATTGATAACTTAGTAAGAATCATGAGTTGATTAACATCTACCTCCAAGCCAATTGGTGATTAATGCTATGAGTAATCCTTCTGATATACTTCATTAAATGACTGATACTTTCCGATGTGGGATTAATTGTTAGTCACGTTTTCAATTTCTTGCACATTACTAAACCCTAACTCAGTTACGTCTTTGTAAGGCTTAATCTATTGTGATTTAAGGTCAAGGCCCAAAGTGAAACAGAGCCCAAATAACAGACATTTCCCGATTTCGGTTGACTTCTGCAAACTTTCTCCATACACCACTCCACTGCACTAGTCTCAGTCTGCAAGGTAACACTTATTCGATTTCTCCTGCTATCACTACTGTGCATCTGTAATGCCTAAGCATAGGATGAATTTGTGATACTGGCCGACTCCATACTAAACTAAACCAGTTCACTTGAAACTTTTGGAGAAACTAACTGAGTTTTGATATTATAGGTCCATATGGTTCACTGCCCCCATCAACCTTATGGTCCATATCCCCTATTAGATATTATAGAGTATTGGTATAGTATGGTTTATACTCTTGTATAGTTTGGTTAATATAGTGGTTTAGTTTGGTTTAACTATACATGTATATAAGCTTATTCATATCACAATTGTCAATCTAAGTTTGAGAGTTAATAGAAAATCGTTGGATATTTCTTGTTCGTCTTCTTCATCCTCTCAAGCTTCACATGGAAAATCTCAATTCCTAATATCCCCACATCGAATAAACAACCATAGCATGATATGCACGTTTTACTATGTAGACAGTAGTAGATTTTACATCTGATTTGTTTTGTTGCGTGTTATGATTGAGAAGTTAAAGGTTCTTTCTCTTGGAGGCAATCAAAAGGCTACTTCTCCTGTTTCTGCAGCACCGAGACCTTTCCCGGCTTGTCAATTCCTGAAGCACCAAGACTCTTCACGGCCTATCTTAGAACTGGAGATGTAAATATAACATCAAGAATGTTGTTCCATCACTTGTTATTACAGGAAAGTTTCCTCCAAGAGGCCCTGCATCTCCTACAGTAGCTAGTACAATAGTGACAAGTGAAACTGTTTAAAACAGACAATATATAGAAACATACATGTGCTGCAATTTTCTTGATTCTTAAGGCATACCATTGCACCCCTATTAATGTATACACAAACCCATACATACAAGTATATTGGAACTTAATTGTTGAATTAAACATTCCTCCAACATTAGTGAAGATAATTAATGACAATAAAAAACACCATAC
The DNA here is from genome assembly GCA_900406245.1 of Odontarrhena argentea. Classification (NCBI taxonomy): domain Eukaryota; kingdom Viridiplantae; phylum Streptophyta; class Magnoliopsida; order Brassicales; family Brassicaceae; genus Odontarrhena; species Odontarrhena argentea. Next base: position 31,443 of record OVAF01000536.1, on the reverse strand, counting down.
AGAATGTATGCAAAACTAATCGAAATTGACCAAACTTTCATCATTAACATGAAGCACTTCCAGCTCCTCTGGATCAGCCCATTCTTTATGTTCTTCTTCGCCTAGCTTCAGATTTAGTGTTTATCTCAGATCTGAATATACGTAAAATCACAGCCTCCTTCACAAAGTTCATGTACATTGAGCGACTTAAAAGAGTTGAAGTAGCCCGCATTCTGCTATCTGAACCCTGTACAAGTCAACTCTGAACTCTAATTCAAACTCACTGGAAGTTGGCTCTACTTCGACTTCAAATGTGTACAGATTCTCCATTAAAAGTGGAGTTTGAAGACAGCAGCGTGGTCTGTACGTAACAATGTGACCATTCGGTTTTTCCTTGATGCTAGAAGTTCCTTGCATTAGCAAATCATATGGCCATTTGTTTTTACCGGACTTGCCATCACCCTCAACCAGCAAGAGGCAAACTTTGAATCTCACAGATGCACAAAAATAACTCTGGCTCAGTTTCACTGTTAGAGAATCACCTTTCTGATTTGATCTTAAAATTTATCTTCTCCATCATAAATATCTATTGAATTCTATAAAGAGTACAGAAAATAAAATACCTTATAAGGGTGGAGGGGCTACATGGGTGTGTAACTCTGCAACTAAAGCCACTAAACACGATTTTGCTGACTCTTGCCTTTGGTAGTAAACCCTGATAGTGAACCCTGATATGGTTATGCCATGCACATCATTAGGAGTAAAATTAATCAGAAACACAAGAAGTTGATGTTACATAGAAAAGAACAAAAAAGTAGATGTAATACAGTCATATCAAGATTTTTACTCATAACAAAAGCTTTGCTTTGCTTATGAAATAGGAAATTTCGTGGAGAACAGACCGATGTTTGGAATTTCTCCCACCCCCAATCGAATTTTCAGAGTTCTTAAGCAATAATCAAGAAGCATAGTACGGACTAAAGGAGGACAGTCAAATGTACAAACTTACTTTGCTTCCCACCGGAAGATCTAAGACCAGTCTTCAGAATTATAATCAGGCGTTATCATTGAGAATAAGGCTTGATTTCTGCAGATTCTTCATTACTCCCTGCTCTACTGCTCAATATAACAAACAGATCAACTAACATTTTAACGGTTAACTTTCTCATAAAAATTGAAGTTAAACAACATATGGAAAGTTGAAGCCTTTGGATCTCTAATCTAAACAAAAACAAAGCTATAAGAAAAGTACTTTTACAACAAGAAAAAGATATGTTCAATTTTGTATGCAAAAACTTCTTCAAAGTCTCCCCATGGTTCATAAACCACCTTCCACTGCATTGGTTTGCAAGGTAACACTCCTTACTTCAGTTTCTCCTCCGATCACCACTGCACATCTGTAATGCCAAAAACCAGGTGGATGTTTAGTGCAGACCAAGTTGACGCTGAAACAATACGGTTGATTTGATATTTTTGGAGAGACTAACCGAGTTTTGATAACGAGTCCATGGTCCACAACACCATCAATTATATCTAGGCTTTGAGCCACATTAGCTGCCGAATTATCACATCGATCAACAACAAAGAAAATTGCACAGGTTTCAATGGTTGCAGTAGAAGCTTTTACCGAGGCTTGGAATAGGAGTTGTAAATATAACATCAAGAATATTGTGACCATCACTGGTGACTACAGGATAGTTTCCTCCAAGAGGCCCTGCATCATCTGTGGTAGCTCTTCTCCACACCTTTCCACATGCACAAAGCAAAATAAAAGGCTTAACACAATCTAAAGAACCAAAATACCGAGAAAACGTTTGCTAAAGAGCCACATACGCACCTCTGCATCGCCTAAATACAAGTCATCTATCTCCTCAGCTATAGCCAACCAATTAAGCTGCAATCAAAATTCCAAGCGTTCATTTTTGGTTTCCTAGTTTGACTCATATCGGGCTTAAACCAGAACTCGTCAGTTGAAATTTGCTTACCGATTGAACTAAGACCGGGATAGAACCTTCGAGTCTAGCTTTGTATTGTTCTTCCTTTACCATGAAGGCTGCCTCATCAGCTAATTTTAAAATAGACTGCATTCTGAATCTCTCTTTGTAAGTCCAACGCTGAGCAATGAGTTTATGATCAAAACTACCATTTAGACAACACCGCACTCACCTTTTGTTGCAGCATATAGTCATCTTCCTGTGATTTTGTTCGACGCCCAATAACTGCTATAAGTGAATTCTCTTCTACAGCATCAGCATCATGAAATGCAAAATCAATCTACAAAGTAGTCACATTGCACACATTACCCCCAATATGAAGAATAGATCAAAACGGTTTAGAAATGAATGGAGGATGCTACCTGAGAACAATCCCGGAAATATTCTAAAGGGATTCCAGACTTTGCAGCTTCACTTGCACTACGAGCAGACCTAAACTCATAACAGAAAATAAATAAAACAGGATCCAAAAACCAAAACAACTGCACCAAAACAAAAGATTGATACTTTGTTAGATTCAAACAAGAGAAACAGAAGCAAAAAGACTCACATTGGTACACCAACAACCTTTTCTATAGAGCCAGAACGAAGTTGCTGACCCAAATAACGTATAGCCAAATCTGAAGCTTCTCCAGATCCTAAACCAATAACCATCCCACTCTTTACATAATTATCAACCTGAATAATGTACCAAAATTTCTTCAAGTTAATGAATTTCAACGCCAATTCAACAAGGACAGAAGTTAAAACCCCCAAAAAAACTGATTATAAACAGAACCCTTTATTAAAGTAATCATCTTTCTTCGAGTTTATGAAATTTCAGAATTATTCAAACAATGCCCAAAAGAGATCAACCCTAACAAATCGAAGCCCAATTGCAATTTAGAAAAGTCCATTTTTTGATTTAACCCTTACGGTGTAGTGAGCTGCTCGGAGAAGAGGAGAAGACTCCGAAGTAAAACTGGCGCTAGGTAATGAAAAATGTCTGAAGCTACGACGGCGCGTGAAAGCTACTGACGAGAGTGAAAATGGAGTCGATGCTGCTGCGAATGCAATTACCATCTTTTTGAAAAAACCGATTTGCGTGACTCGGTCGGTTTGGTTTTGCCGCTCTTATCTTGGTTCAGTTTCGTGTGTGGTGGTTAGTTTTTTAATTGTTTTTTATTTTGAGGAAAAATGAAAATGAATCTGGATTCACACGAGACACAACAAACCAACATATTTTTCTTTCGACATTACACATGTTGCAGTGAATTTGGTAAAACGTCATTGACAATTTGACAGATTCTTTTTTTGTCTATGCACAATTGTTCTGACCCACGCTAGAAACTTGTACACTTTATACTACACACTGTACAAATAATTGGACTGTAATATTGGTCCTCTCAAACAAAAATTGAATTGAATTTCTGTTATAATAATAATAGAACTTTATGGGAATTAAAAAAATATATATATATATATATATATCCGAGTGAGAACGGAATATTGACAAAAAAAATTCAACGAAAGATTTTTTGCTATTGATATTATGAATCTGTGAATGAGTAAATTTTACAACGAGAATTACTTTGTTTGCATAGTGAAAGTGGACTCCACATAAAACTATTCAGCCGTATGAAAATAATGACATATGCTTCTGACTTTGATTGTTTTGATTTTTACAAAAATTTCTATATTTTGTAATTCTCAAAATTTTGGTTGTCTTTATGCGTTCTTTTTTAAAAAACTAAAACGCTAATTTTTTACTTAAAAAATGTGAAGTAACCATAGTGTAGTGGTTATTGTAAGTCCACCAAAAACTATTACACATATATTTTCTTATGCATATATCTAACTAAGAAATCAGACCTCTAGATCAATTACACATTACTCTACTAATTTGCCAGATTAGTTTGTGCGGTACTTAGTTATATATATGTATGTCTATTTATATTATCATCTCTTGCGATTTGCAAAAACCGATTTTGATATACATTTTTTTTCTTTAATAAAATTAATTTGCAACTTAATTCTTAATGAGCTAACTTTTAAGTTATAGTGTGATCAAGCTTCACTTTTAACTGACCTTTAAGTTTTTTTTAATTGTAAATTGTAAAACCAAAACTAGTTACAATAGTTTTACATAGTTTTAGTTCTGGTAATAAAACCAAAGGAGAAAATGAATGGTAAATAACATTATCCACGAAAAAGTGAATAAAAACAAACAAAAAAAGGAGAGTCCTCTTTAGAGTTTTGATCGCACTTATTTATGAGTCTGTGTCCTCTGTCTTTAAGCAAGTGGGAACCACATTCATGGTAGCCACTCAAATCAGCTCACAATGTGTCCACAACCCAAGAAAAAAATAAAAGGTCTCTCATATCATATCCTCGTGATTATTTTTTGCCTCTTCTCTTAGTTGTAAGTTGTAACACTCTTGAGTTGCAATATATACTAAAATAAATACGCACTGCTCTTTCACCGACCTTTGACACGAAAAAGGCAAAACTCCTTTCTTATTCTGTCAGTTCCACCATGAATGCTCTTCTTCTTATTCTTCTTTTGCAGCTTTCCTTAAATTATCTTTCTTGTTTTTTCTGTTTAGTGGGGTTTATGTGCTTTCATGACTCATCATTTCTTCTTCTCTATATAAAACCTGGTGGAAAGTGGAACCCTTTTCTCTTTTCTATAAGGGAGCTAGACCAAAAATGGTGAGAGTTTGGTTTTTGTTACTTGTGATGATGATGATCTCTTGTGGGTTTTTGACAAACGCTTTGAGACAACAACAAGATGATGATGGTGATGGTGATGGTGGTGATGATGATGATGATACGTCTGTGTACATTGTCACACTTAAACAACCTCCTCTTGTTCATCTCTTTGATCAACAGGAGCTTAAACAAATTAGACATCAACATCAAAGGTCTAAACATGGTCACACTTCTAAATTCACACCAAAATTGCAACCAAGGTGATTCTTTTTTTTTTGGTCACTGGATTCTCTGTTTAGCTTTAATGATACTCTTTTTGTGTATTTGGTTTTTTGAATAGGAACATTTCAAGGAAACGTCATGGGAGGACAAAAGTACCATCTATTGCTCAAACTCATGACTCTTTCTTGAGAAAGACATTAAAAGGAGAGAAGTATGTAAAGCTTTATAGCTACAATTATCTAATCAATGGATTTGCTGTTTTTGTTAGCTCTCAACAGGTACAAATCTTGAGGTCTTGATCTTTTGTTGATATTAATCTTGAGTTCTTGATCATTGTAAGAAAATAATCTTTTGAGTTCTTGATCTTGATTTGTTGTGGTCTTATTTTTGTTTTGAAGGCAGAGAAGCTTTCAATGAGAAGGGAAGTAGCAAACATAGTGTTGGATTTCTCTGTTAGGACAGCAACAACTTATACTCCACAGTTCATGGGTTTACCAGAAGGAGCATGGGCCAAAGAAGGTGGATTTGAGATTGCGGGAGAAGGCATTGTTATCGGGTTTATCGACACTGGAATCGATCCAAAGCATCCTAGTTTCAGTGACAATGACATTAACTCTCAGCATTCATATCCACGCCCGAAGCATTTCTCAGGTATTTGTGAAGTTACACCGGATTTTCCATCCGGTTCTTGCAATAAGAAGCTTATTGGAGCTCGGCATTTTGCTCAATCTGCTGTAACCAGAGGAATATTTAACTCATCTGAAGATTACGCTTCGCCTTACGATGCAGATGGTCATGGAACGTAAGTGTTAACTATTGAGAATGTCATATGAAACAGAGTTTTGAAGCTTAAAGATTTTTTACTTTGGATATATATACAGACACACAGCTTCGATTGCAGCGGGTAACCATGGAGTTCCAGTGATAGTTTCTAATCATAAATTTGGAAATGCTAGTGGAGTCGCTCCTCGTGCGCAGTAAGTAAACAATTTACAATCTTGAATCAACCGCAAAAATCATCACAAACTAAATTTGAACTTTATGTATTGGAATTTCTCTGTTTAGCATTTCTGTTTACAAGGCATTGTACAAGAGTTTTGGAGGTTTTGCTGCAGATGTTGTTGCAGCTATAGATCAGGTTTGCAAATCAAGAAACTACATGTAATTTTAAATTCTGACTTTTCATCAAATTTGAAGACTTTTGTTAATGGTTTTATGATTTTTTTTTAGGCAGCACAAGATGGAGTAGATATATTAAGCTTATCAATTACACCGAACCGAAAACCTCCTGGTGTTGCTACTTTCTTTAATCCCATAGATATGGCGATACTTTCCGCTGTAAAATCCGGAATATTTGTAGTCCAAGCTGCTGGAAACACCGGTCCATCGCCTAAAAGCATGTCTTCTTTTAGTCCTTGGATTTTCACAGTTGGTGCTTCTTCTCATGATAGAGTTTACTCCAACTCCTTAATCCTTGGAAACAATGTAACCATTCCAGGCGTAGGATTCGCTAGTAAGTTCTCAAACTATAATTTTAGATTCAGTTTGAAAATACAGATTTGTAACTTTGTATAATTGTTTTTTTTTATAGATCCCACGGATGATGGAAAAATGTACAAGATGATCTCTGCGTTTCACGCCTTGAACAATAGTACTTCTGTAGATGATGATATGTATGTAGGTGAATGTCAAGATTATGAATACTATGATCAAGAACTTGTCTCTGGGAATCTTCTCATGTGTAGCTACTCAGTACGTTTTGTTCTCGGGCTTTCGACTGTAAAACAAGCCTTAGATGTTGCCAAGAACCTATCCGCGGTTGGCGTTGTGTTCTATACGGACCCGTATGTTCTTGGCTTTCAGATTAATCCAACGCCAATGGATATGCCCGGAATCATAATACCATCTGCCGAAGATTCCAAGGTAAGAGAATAAAAGCAAAGATGTAAAGGTTTTTGTGCAGTTTCTAATGATGTAACCGTATGTTTTTCGCAGATTTTACTCAAGTACTATAACTCTTCTGTTCAAAGAGACTCAACCACTAAAGACATTACTACATTTGGAGCGGTTGCAGCCATTGAAGGTGGTCTAAATGCTAACTTTAGTGACAGGGCTCCTAAGGTAATGTTTTACTCCGCAAGAGGACCTGATCCAGAAGACGACTCTGTTGACAATGCAGACATACTAAAACCGAATATCGTAGCTCCAGGAAACTCTATTTGGGGTGCTTGGAGTTCCGCTTCCACTGATTCAACCGAGTTTGAAGGTAAACTTCATACAAGAAAAAACAGAGGATTCTTCTTTAAGTCGGTAACTTTCATGTTAAAGTAATGACCTTTTTTTATGCTTTAGGTGAGAAATTCGCAATGATGTCCGGTACAAGTATGGCTGCTCCTCATATAGCTGGTGTGGCTGCACTAATCAAACAAATGTACCCGCAATTTAGTCCTTCAGCAATTGCATCCGCGCTTTCAACAACTGCTCTTCTTAATGATAATAAAGGAGGACCGATAATGGCTCAGCGTACTTATACGAATCCCGATCAAAGCCTCATGGTCGCAACACCGTTTGATATGGGAAACGGTTTTGTTAATGCAACCGCAGCTTTAAACCCTGGCCTAATTTTCGATATTGGTAAATATCTATTGAAATTGTCTCTCCCAACTAAAATCTTGATTTTTTTCGTCATTTCAAAATGTAGTATTCTTCTTATGTAGGTTTTGAAGACTATATGTCATTTCTTTGTGGAATCAATGGCTCAGATACAGTTGTATTCAACTATACCGGAGTCAACTGTTCCGCTAACAAAGCAGCAATCAGTAGCCTTGACCTCAATTTACCATCGATCACAATATCGACGCTTAATGGCACGCAAACTTTCCAAAGATCAATGAGAAACATAGCGGGAAATGAGACATACAATGTTGGTTGGAGTCCTCCTTATGGTGTATCAATGAAAGTATCTCCTACTCAATTCTCTATAGCCATGGGAGAAACTCAAGTACTTAGCGTAACCCTCAACGCGACAAAGAGCAATGCAAGTCCTAGTTTTGGAAGAATCGGGTTGTATGGAAATACTGGACACATTGTGAATATTCCAATATCTGTCATACCGAAAATCGCTTCGAGCTGATAGATAGATAATAGTATCTTTTTTCTTTAACCATTCAATTGTTGAAAGTTACATATTTTTATTATTGATGTAATGTTATATCATAGAAATGCTTGAAATACAAGTAAACTTTAATCTTTAAGCGTGTCCTTTATCTTTGCGGCCTTCGCTTGGCGAAGAAGGTACCTTCTGAGATTCCTCTTGAGCTCCAGATGGAATTGTAGGAATATTAGGGTTCACCATTATGAAAGGTGGGTATTTTGGGAAAGGCCAACCTCTAATTGGAAACTTGTGGCTGAAGAAATTAGAAATCATGGATTTCCGAGGCTCCATCCTGACCATTGAAGATGAATCATCCATCATAGCTTGAGCTGATTCTGATTCTTGATGAAGTTCTGGGCCACGGAATGAGAGTGCGGGTTGCGAACTAAGGAGGACGAAGGCAAGGAGGAGGAAACAGAGAGAAGAAGAAGAAGGTTTTGAGAGTTTAGACATTGTTGTTTGGTTGTTGTTTTTGAGCTCTTGTGAGTTTTATTGAAGTATGGGATGTTTATTTATAAGTGATGATTTATGTGTTGGATGAGATTGTGTGCTGGTGTTTTTAACGTTAGGTTTCTACTTCTTACCTAAACCGGGGTCATGATTTGAGCATGATCACGAGATCAAGCTTCTGGTTTTGCTAGCAGAAAGGTGTGTCATCGAATACAATGGACTAGATTTCAAAGGGCAAAATTGCAAAAACCAATTGGCTTGGGACTCTGCGATTCTTCCCACTTCAAGAGTAGGATGGCTTTTTGGAAAGTCACCCATCTTTGTTAATTGTTATCATTATCATTTACATACCCGTTATTTCAATTTGAAAGTACCCATTATTGGGTCAAGGGTTATGATTTTGATAACAAGGGAAAAACCATGAGTTGAGTATTGTCTACCTCCAAGCCAATTGGTAACTAATGCTATGAGTAATCCTTCTTATATACTTCATTAAATCACCAATACTTTCCGATGTGGGATTAATTGTTAGTCATGTTATCAGCTAAACATAAATTTAACTTCCGAATTATATATTCCCCGGGTCATTAGTAGGATAGTGGGCCGTAACAATCCCAGTAAACTACCCTAGTCACTACATAAAATCACAAAAGAAGAAAAGGTTACTAAAATAAGCAGAGAAAAAGAAAACAGAGGTGGGAAACATAGCTAGGGATTTGTATACTCTAATGTATGATATATGACATTGGTCTAAGAAGCTCACGGAGTCGTCAAATATAAACACGAAACAAGAACGTTTTACTAATTGATAAAGGCAAATGCTTAGGTGCTTACACAATCACTCGAGATACAAGACCAAACACTCAAGAAGAGAGACAAATTAACAAGTAAGAAAAAGAAATTACAAAGAAATTAACACACACGTGTGCAACAAGTAGAATGTTTTCAGGGAACCATGGAAGAAGATGGTACGGAGCATTTATTAGCCTGAGCGAGGCGAGAGATCGAGAGGGCGGAGATGATGAGCATAAGGATGACTCCAATGAAGGCGGCGATTAATGCTCCAGCACCGTGATCACAATAAGTGGCGAATCTGTCACATATTTTGCCCCATCTTGCGTGTTTGTTCCCATTCTTCCCTATTTCCGCCATGAACGCTGCTGCATTTGCTGCCGCCGAAACTAGAGTCACATTCAGCTGTTTTGCAGAACCAAGAAGAAGCCAAGTCAGCACAAATATGAGAACTTTGTCTATGTGTCGCGTATGTACAAGAAAGCTCTGTTCTAGAATTTATTTTCCAATTAAATGTTTAGTTTGTAATTCGGTTTAGTTTCAGTTTGGTCTACTTCTTTTTGGATTTAGTAAACAATACTTAATATTGAAACAATCAAATTCATTTTCTGTTATTTTCTTGAAACGATTTAAAATTTTACATACTAGAAAATATCGTCTAATTATGATATTGATTCGTTTTTTTTTTCATGAAAGCAACATGTATTGCATATTTTCTTAGCTAAAATTATATAAAATTGTAACTACGAAAAGAAACATTAAAAAATAGACTAGTCTCCTCCAAGGCTCCAACTAGTTGGTCTAATGGTTAACAACCAAGGACTTTAAGACCATTTAGATGTTAAGAACATTATATGTAATATTATGATGTTTAATATGTTTACCATATCAAGAATGGCGACAGAGAGAAGACGAAAACCAGTAAACTCCATTTTCCCTCCAAATACCTGAAGACCAATCATCAACAGGTTGTGGAAGCTCACCATTGCATTAGCCGCAACAAAAAACCTGTATTCGCACACCAAAATTAGTTAAAAAAAACATTAGTCTAAACAAAATCAATATTTGGAATCTCAAGAACTCTAACTGAAGTGAATTAAGACTTACACAAAAGCTGGTGTGTGTTGGAACTTGGCAGTAAAAGTAGCTGTAACTGGACCCACAACGAATGTTTTCGTTTCTTTGTTCAATCCCATTACAATGGCTGCAGATAACGTGGCCGAGAAGGCAAGTAATCGCAAACCTAAGAGTATTTTGCAGCTCTTACCGCTCGTAGCAGCCAATGCGAGCTTTGAAATCGCCATTTATGATGAAAAAGTTTTGTGTTGTAAAGTGCATAGAGTGTTTGTCTTTATATATATATGAGAGTTTTGAGTGTTTGTGTTTGGTCTTTTTTCTGACCATCTAACTTTGGAGGGTTAATTTTAGGTTGTGGTGGTTGTGAAGATTCAGTGAAAAATGTCAACATTTTGATTTTGATTTTGATTCTTTTTGGTTTCTCTTTTTAAGTTTTTGTTTTGTAGCAAGTTAACTTACTCTTGGGTCAGTCTCATCTACCGAAACTCTAAATATACTGTATCTCTGAATTTTCTGTGACTTCTTTGTTCACATGTAATTAGAAACACTAATATAATGTGCCTGGTGACCATGGAGGTAAAAAAAAATGTTTACTCACTTGCTCTCATATTTTTACTCCCACATGTTCATCAGTCATAGCCTAAAGCAGAAATTGCACTGAGACAATACATGCCTTAATAGATGAAAAGTTTCTGTATCCAACTAATATGTAACTTTGGAGCTTCCAATGAAAGCCAAGTTTTCTCAAAACAGACTGATCGAACCCAAATTGGAACCTTCTTAACCGCTAGAGACAGATGAATAAAACTGAAATAACAAGAAGGATATGGTAAAACATTACACTGAAACAGTTTACATAAATGCTGTAAGTGCAATGTCAGCTCAAGAGACAAGCTTAATATAGAGCAAAAGAGACCAAAGTCTTTGAAGAGCAAAGCAAAACCCATCTCTTCTCAAACTCATTAAAATAGAGATTAAGAATACCACTTCTTGGGGGTAAGAAAAAAGAAAAAGAAAGCCTGAAGTTTTAGAGACATGTTTTTCAAAGGTTGTATAATCCATTCATATGCACAAAAACAAACGCAGGAAAACAAAGAAACAAAATGAATCTCATCTTTGATTTACTTTTTACCGGTTGTTACTCCAACCACGACATTGCTCACCTGCAAGTGTTTTCACATCACTCATCAACAAACGTCTTCAAATATATACTTCAGTACAAAGAAATGACTACGTGATACTCACCAACTTTCCACTTTCGTCCACGGACATGGGGTTCTCTACTACAACAGTTTGGGTCTGAGAAGACAATGAACAAAGTAAGTCCTCTTTTTGAGGCGTTTTATTTATTCGATTCTATAAAATGAATAAGCTGAATCTGTAATTGGTAACTCACAGTTGATGTAGAAGGCATTGTTGGTGAAGAAGCTGTTCCATTAGGCCGGTTCATCGAGGGAGGAACCCTTCCGTTACCCATCTGCAGAGGAAGAGTAAAATCGAACAACCGACTGTCAACAAAATGATCTTTGAGATCAATGAGATCCCAAGAACAAAGAATCATGCAGAATACACTCACATTAACATTAGTAACGAACTGGCAAACAGCGCATTTAACAGATGATGCTCCATACGGATACATGAGTGTTACCCGACAATGCCCACAGTTGATATGCGCGGTCTGATTAGAAGGTACTGCATTGCGGAATATAACAGAAGAACAGTATCAGCTCATTGAGGTTACACCGAGAACAAAAAAAAAACCAAACATTACAAATGATTACAACTTTGCAACTATCTCAGAGGCTACAGGGCTATTCTATAAACCGTCCAGCCTTAAACAAGAAGTTATGTAAGCCTCGATTCTCAGATTTATGTACAGTTTAAAAAAATGTCAAAAAGGGCAAATGTAAGCATCTCAAAGAGAACAATGCTGATCAAACACAAAATGTAACCTGCAGAAGCTTCTTTAGAACCAAAACAATTTCTCGAACAATTTCTGAAGAATCTCACTGAAATTTTGTGACAAACTTACATGGTACAAGATTCAAAGTCTGGCAACGAGAACATCTAACGCTACTCGCACCACCACGAGTATACATAAGCATAATCTGACAACCGCCACATATAATGTGAGCCATATCCATTCCTACATCAAAAGTCACCAAGAAACCTTACATAAGTCTAATCTTAAACCTTTACACCGCCAATTTTGATCAAATTGAGGGCTTATTTGATATCGGAAAGCCTCGTTAAAAACATCACAAAATCCCCACAAAGCCAGAGATAAGATAGATTACCCTGAGGAGGAGAATGAGGAACCAAATTGATGGTGCTACACAAAGCACAACGCACACTAGTTGCTCCACGAGGAAACATCAACATATTTCTACATCCATGACAAACCAATTGGTCCTGCATTTCCTCTGTTTCATCAAAATCAAAAACACACACAATTATTACTTCCACAGAAAAATCTTCACTTTACATCGAAAATGTTAAAATTCACAATAAAAAGAAACAAAAACCCTAATTTCTCTACACTCAATCCAACTCTGCATAATGAAGAAACAAACCCAGAAATAAAAAAGCAATCTTTTTTGGAATCGGATTACAAATTCAAAGACCTAGAAATTTCTGCAAACAAATCAAATCGAAGAACACAAAATTCACAAATTATAGAGAGATGGTAAATTAAAAACTTACGAAGGATTTGGGGAAAATCGACAATGGAAAACACAAGAGATTTGTGTGTTTTTTTCTTGCCGTCTTCTTGTTTTGTCTTTCAGCGAATTATCTCGAAACTTTATTATTTATTTTGATTAACGATTAAGTTAAGCTTGAAACTTGTCGTGACTGGATTAGGTCACTTTCAGAGATTTTGGCTTGAGGCTCCCTTTTTGTCAAAAGCGTGGGGCTGACTCGATCTGCGATTCTCAAAACCCGCGTTTTGGTAAATAGCGGTTGCGTTTTCAGCTGCAGCGATAGATTATAGTGGTTGCCTTTCTATTCCAGCTGCTGTTTTTTTTTTTCTTTGTTCAACAGCCAAACAAAATAATTTATTTCATTAATTTAAATGTAAATATTTCTTTTTAATACCTAAAAATCATTTAAATTTTGAATTAAAACTATAAAGTAATCTAGTTGTGGTCTAAATGTTAAAAAAAAAAAAAAAATCTATCAAGTAACTTTTGAGATTCATAAAAAAACTTTTTCATTAAAACGAAATTTCATATTTCCTAAAAACTCTAACATCTGAATCTAAAAACTTTAAATATAATGTAAAGTGTTGGTAATATAATGACAATTGTTAAGTCTACTAAATTTCTAAAAAATTTCTTGGGATACAATGACACAATGCTCACGACACTAATAAAAAAAAAATCGTTAGACTAAACATCCTTAAAAACAAAATTAAGTTAACATAATTAAACTAAATCCAGATACTAGAACTCGTTAATTCTAAACCATAAATTCAAACACCTCAACAAAATATTGATTTTCGTTAAGCTTTGTAAAAATTAGTTAATTCTTTAATTTTCTTGAGTTATCCATACAAAAAAACATCCACTCAACGATTGTAAATTATTCCATTCCTTAAGACCATTATCTATCAAATTTTCTATACTGATGATCACTTAATCAGTCAGAGTTTTTTTTTTTTTTTGGTCTTCAATCAGTCAGAGTTTATGTCGGTTCATTAACATAGAGATAAAAAAAAATAAAAAATCTGAAAACAATAAAAAAAAGATGGATAAAAGAAGGAATATTAGGGAGGATCTGGTCTTCTGTAACGGCTAGTTCCAAAGTTGCGTTTTTTCTCTTTATTGTATTATTAAGCACGCTCTTCTATACACACTCACCCATACACAGAGAGAGAGAGAGAGGGGAAGAAACAAAGGTCACAACTTTTTGCTTTTCCTCTCATAGGGTTCTAAGCAAAAAGGGTTTCTTTTGTGTGGTCAACACTAGCTCGATTTTAGAAGAGAGAAGCAGATTTGATAGCTATGAACATTTTCAAGAAGAAGACTACTCCCAAAGGTACTAACTGAGATTTCTGGTTTCTGGGGTTTTGTTGCGAAGAATGGTGTTGGTTTCTGTTTGAGATATGAACTTAGTCTGCAGTAGAAATGGCATCTTTAATTGTTCTTCGTGTGTAGAATTGAATTTGGAGTGTGTGGGTTCGTATTTCTCCATTGAAGGGTTTCTTAATTAGATATGTAATTGTGTGGAGAATAGCGAAATTGTCTAGATTTGGTAATGTCAGTGCTTGATTTGATGTTTCTGTATTATAAACTTTGTGAATTGTGTAATTGGGATTTTGATTCGTATTTAAAGTTGTGATATTTTGTTGATTTTCTGCAGATGCTCTTCGTACCAGTAAGAGAGAAATGGCTGTGGCTACACGAGGTATGTAGTAGCTTCCAATCTGTGTGAGGATTCTAGTTTTTTGTATTTAAGCTTGATTTGTTGTCTAATTTGCAAAGAAATTCCGGAATTGCGATTGAAATCTGAGAGTTGATGTAAGATATTAGTTCATTACTTGCTTCTGGTTAAAGAACTGAATTGGATTCTTACTGGAGACTAGCTTTTTGGAAATTCTTACTCTTGTTCGAATTAGTGGGTACGCTTGTCTGATATATAACTGCCATTGATGCTTTTGAGGCTGTGTTACTGTATTAAACAGCTCTTTCTTAATCTCTGTCTCTGTTCTGTGTTCTGAATCACCAAAAAATCTTAACTAGCTTAGCTTTATTCAGCTTTTGAATCCAGTGTTGATATTTATTTCACTGTAATTGCAGGTATCGAACGCGAGATTGCATCTCTTCAGCTGGAGGTATATAATATGTGTTGTGGTTCCATATGTCCTTATAAGTTTTTGTTATGGGTTTACTGACATTGAGTCATTATCAGGAGAAGAGACTAGTTGCAGAGATCAAGAAAACCGCTAAGACTGGCAATGAGGCAAGTTTTCATATTGTCTAATTTCATCTGAAAACTTTGGATTTCTTATCGCAAGCTATATCTCAAAACTCATATGTTGCTAGTAGATGGCTCTTTTTCGGCTTAGTGTTTCGCATGGGCTCTTTGTTTAAATTCCTTATACTGAACTCTTTTAAACTTATCTCTGGACTGTTGACTTTTCATGAAACATTTTTCATAGGCGGCCACCAAGATATTAGCTCGTCAACTTGTTCGATTGAGGCAACAGATTACCAACTTACAGGGAAGCCGTGCTCAAATTAGGGGTGTAACAACTCATACACAGGTTTACTTCCCCTAATCAAACATCAATTTCAACAAGAAGTTCGGTTAGAATAATCCAGTGTTAATACTAAATCACTGTTTTGTTTCATTTCCCTTTGGATAGGCTCTGTATGCAAGCACCTCAATTTCATCTGGTATGAAAGGTGCAACCCAAGCTATGGTTGCGATGAACAAGGTATTGTTTGTTTTTTTCAGAATTATTTCATGGATAAAATGTTGAGTCTATAGAAACCACTACATTAGTTTTTGAACAGGATATACATTGTAAGTTATACTGCTTCAACTTCATTTTTGCCTTTATATTTTCAGCAAATGGCACCAACTAAACAGGCCAAAGTGATAAAAGATTTCCAGAAACAGTCGGCACAGCTAGACATGACGGTAAACTATACATTGCTTAATCTTAAGAGCTTATGTTATGGTACAGATTTATGTAATATTGACAGGTTTTGGCTTTGTGATTATATGTTGTTGTATTTGCAGATAGAGATGATGTCAGACGCAATTGATGAAACACTTGACAAAGATGAGGCTGAAGAAGAATCCGAAGACCTGACTAACCAAGTTCTTGATGAGATTGGTGTTGGCGTTGCATCTCAGGTCAGATTTCTCTCTAACAAGGAAAATAATTTATTTGTACGTTTCTCGGGTTAAGTCAAAGCTAAAATCTGTCTCTCTGGCATTTACTTCAAACAGTTATCTTCAGCTCCAAAAGGTCGGATTGCTACCAAAACCGCAGCTCCTCCTGCCTCCGCTGCATCAAACAACAAGTGAGCTCATGTCATAAAATATAGATTTAGTCTCTGGGAATTTTCAATGTATATAGGAAGAAACCTCACTGTTAGCTTAACTTGCAGCTCTGAATCGAGTGAAGTGGATGAGCTTGAGAAGAGGTTGGCTTCGCTACGACGAATATGAGAGCTGAGCTTGCTTTCCTGGGAAATGCATGATGTATGAGGAACGAACAAAAAGTAGCTTCCTTTGTTCTTCTGTTATCTCTGTATAAATCTGCTGAAACTTAAGCTACTTTATAAGACTTGGTGATCAGAAAATTAAATACTTTAAAATGGAATATATGTATACCTTTTCTATAGATATATATTAATTTCTACAATATGTATATATATTTATATATATATATATATTTTTTTGGTTTTGTTTAATCTGGTCTTATTTCACATTTTCATTTTAAAATATGTTAAAATGAGTTTTTGAAGAAACAAATTTGAAGTGATTCTTACTTGTTAGTAAGAAAATATTGATAAACATGTCATTTTATATAAAATTTTTTTGGGTTTTTCTTTTGTTTATTAAGTCTTTGGCTTTATATTACAACAAGATTATTAGTGGAATTCTGGTATTAATAGTAAAAATATGTTGATTTATTACCATTTTTGTATGCATTTTCAGTTCAAGTAACACATGATTTTGAATTTTGAAATAGCCGTGTTGAAATATTCATGGTGGATTTTTCATAAGTCTTGGGTTGAAACCTCACCATTTAAAGAGACTATCCCATTTGGACTTTGTCAAATTATTAACTGCTTCACTGAAAAATGGAGTAGCCACTAGTCTTCGTTTCTGTCCTAACCAAGTAACCATTATAAATACGAGTTACTCAATCAAGGGGTTTAGCAAATTAAAGAAAAACAAAAACAAAAAGATGGCAAATAAGAGATGTTTGAAACCGGGAATTGTGTTTTTGTTTCTAGTCGTTCTTTTTGTTCCTTGCTCTATCGACATTGCTTTGGCTTCTCCACAAGAGTTACCACAATTTACAGGTTAGTACTGTTAGCTATATATCCTAATATACAGTTCTTGATGGAGGTCTTTTTAATTTCTTGTATATTTTGGTAATTTATTTCGTTAAACTAAAACAATTTATGAATATGCTTAAACAAAGTGACTAATTAAATTTTGTTTTTTTTTGGGGAAAAATATAGTGAGTTTTTCTCTACAAATATATATGTAATTATTCTCAATATGTCGCTTACATATAATTATTTTTGGGGTCATCCCTTTTATTAACATTTTTAAAATACCACTTCAATTTTTAAAATATATCACTAAGGAATGAATATTTTTTATAATGATATTTCGGTTTAACAAAGCATATCAGAATTGTGTTATTTTACTACTAGTGGTTCTTTTGGTTTAGTCTCTGCTTTTGCTTGTTCTCCAAAAGACATACTATAATCGGTTCGTATTTGTTCTAACATTTATTTTTTCACGTCTTTATATTTTTATATTTGATCATGTTTAATGAGATTTTTAATTCTTATTTATTTGATCTGAAAAGATCCTTAATTTTTAGAGTGTTATATTCAGGTTTTTGCTATGTTTATTGATTTGTTGTTTTGCTTAGACATGCGAAATTGAAAACAAATAGACTAGATATACTCTTTTTTTTTTTTTTTTTGCAATCTTAGATATACTCTTTAATAAATTTAAACTGTTTTTTGTTTGTTTAATAACATGTATTATATATTCAGTTTTTTTTTTCTTAAGAAAATTAGTAATATGTATTAAGCTGTTATATTAATTTTAATAAGTATTTATTTGCTTGATTATTTTTCTTTATAGAAAAATATGATTTGAAATTAGAATGGAGAAGAAACATGATCGATGCAAGTCCCTCACAAAGCCGCCGAGCTAGAAAAAGAGATATACCACCATCTCCATCGCCATCATCTTTGTGAAGACATTTTTTGTTACCACTATTACTATCAACGACACCGTTGCAAGGTTTTAAAAACAACAATCCTTGAAAATATAATTCCAAATGAATGAATAATGTTGTGGTATTATTATTATTTTTTTTAATTATACATTTGTTTATTTAAGATATTTGTTTTGTTAATTTAAATGATGAACTTATGTGTGTATTTTTTTTTCTTTAACTGCACATTACTTAAAAATCAATCTTTAAATTGGTTGCGCAATTTAAAAAATATTTAAAGTTTGCGGAAGAAGCATCATGAACTCAGACATGATAAGCATATATATACCTTTAATATATGAAGAACAAGAAGTATAAGAATTAAAGAAATTAGATAATCAATCTTAGATTCAGAAAACTACCAATTTTCCAAAGATATAAGAAATTTTTTCTTAAATGTAGACATGACGGTAAACGTTATAATTCATTTATCTCAAGAGCTTTGTTTATTCGATTACCAATCACTTTAAATTCATATGCAGGATACATATATAAGTTTTTTCTTTGTTTTTATTTTGTTACCTCGTATAAAACTGTCGAAACTCAAAATAATTGATAAGATTTTCAACAACAAAAATACCAAATGCTTTTAAAGAAAGTATGTATACATTGCTATGGAGACTAGAGTTCTGACTACACGCACCAAAATTTCTAGAGTTGTTATGAAGATTTGAGTTTATGATTAGTAAAATCTTTTGTTTAGTTATTTCTTTATCTTTTCTTAATCATTCTTAATCTTAATTTTCATTTATGTTTTCGTATCTATGTTCATGCATGTGCGAGTAACTTCCTTGTTGGCTCTTGAGATTTAGTAGATCTAGGAGTTTTGGTTATTGATTAATGGTGATCTAAGATAAGGTTTAGTAGTGCCTTAAGTAATTTGGAGTTTAATGCTAGTTCAGACTTAAATTACTTTAGGTTATAATTTAAGTCTTAGTAAGGTCTTTCATGGTATTTATTCGATAAAATGTTTGAACAATCAAATTGTTTAGCTTTTCTTATTTAGTTATTAAGAAATGAAGTTAAATGAATTAGTGGTTTACAGAACTTGTGTTTTGAATTTAATCATTTAAAATTAAGAGATTAGCTGAAATTATATTTAATAAATTAGTGATTAAGACCATGAGAATAGCTTAATCTATAATGAGTGATTTCATGTGTAGGTAGGGTTGTGCTTAATTATGAGAACTCAACGACCATATGTTTGACATTGATTCACCACGATTAATTGCTAGAATTAATTAAGGACTAATGCTTGTTAATTGAATTTCCTTAATCTTTTTTTTTTTTTTTTGGCTAAATGAATTTCCTTAATCTTTATTGCTTTCTTTCCTTGTATGCTTTGTTTAATTGCTTAATAACTAGTAGTTTACAATGCATGCTTACAATTTGAACACCAAAAATGATTGAACTACTCCTGAGGTGATTTTTAGGAAAAATCCGGTGTCTGACCCTTTGCTCCTGAGGTTGAACCTAGTACAGAGGCAACATTAGTCTGTTCTCAACACCACTTTATTTGGCACCCAGCAGATAAAGTCAATGCTGGTCTACCTAGGGTACTGTAGTGCACTAGTGCGCAACACATGGACCATCTCATAAGATCCAAAACCAATATGATTACAAACATTTGACTAACTATATTTTAACCCGTAAACCTCTATATTTTATTAGCCTAATTTTTCTATATACGATTCTAATTTCTTATTCGCTCACAATCAGAATCGGGTCGAAATACTCTAATCTATTTTCTATTTTTTTATTTCTTTTTTTACTTTATCCATTTATTATGCGTCACAAATATTTTGAAATACCTTATCATCCTTATTATGACCCCATGTCATTTCTCCATTACTTCCTCTTGTTTTCCCACTCATCTTTCAACCCTCCATGTCTTTATGTAGGTTTTTTCTTCTCAGTCTTAATATCGTTCTGACTTGAGCATCAGGGAGCCATTGGAAAACACACCTCCAATAGTCGTGTTTTCTCATGTCCTAACGTATACTTGGGCATAAGACTTGTTCATTGTTGCCGGTCATACATGGCAAAATGACTTTTTTCTAGTTTATATTTTATGTTATTTTATTGGAAAAAATAATACTCTGAAGGTTTATACTGCAAATTAAATATCACTAAGATTCAAAGTGCTGATAAGTTGTAGTTTGAAGATTTTTCATGCGATTTTCTTTATTAATTTAAAATTATAAAACAGAAATATGTTAAAAAAAAATTTGAAGAGTAATTGAATTGTAATATTTAAGTATCATAAAGGTATGTATATAGAGGTACCTTTTGAAAAATAACAACGGTACATGTTCTCAACGTATTGCTTTGGATTCATGTTTGAATATCTAAATCGATATAATTTTAAAGAAGATGTTGATAAAAAGATAAAAGCTTAAAATTATAAAATAGAAATATGTTAAAAAAAAAATTTGAAGAGTAATTGAATTGTAATATTTAAGTATCATAAAGGTATGTATATAGAGGTACCTTTTGAAAAATAACAAAGGTACATGTTCTCGACGTATTGCTTTGGATTCATGTTTGAATATCTAAATCGATATAATTTTAAAGAAGATGTTGATAAAAAGATAAAAGCAATACCAAATGAAATAGATTTTAGTAATATGTTTATAAATTAAACATTAATGTGTTGAATACTATTTTTTGTAATTACTTACACCGTAGAGGCTAATTTTTTTTTTTTTTTTTAATATAATAAAAAATCAGTTATTTTAATATCTCTCAGCTTAACACATCAACATTAAATTGCTCTCAACTAAACATACAACAACATTTTCTCAATTATAGATTCTCAAATAGAGCAAAAGATGGTTTGGATTTTGATGAGGGTGTTGAACTTTCGAATGTGGAATTTTCATCAATCTTTTTGTTCTAGTCAAGTCTTATATATTTTGAACCTGTTGGATATGTCAAATTCTAAAATGATAATTAACCCCCTTATGGGGTGAACTCGGATACTAATTGATTAGAAATAAATGTTTGAGAAATTGCTGAAAATTCCCCGTTTTAAATTACATTTTTCAAAAGTACCAATATTTTCCTTTCAAATCTACCATTTTTATGATTTAGAGTTCGTTTAGGGTTTTAGGGTTTAGAGTTTATGGTTGAAACTTTATAGGATTAAAGTTTAGTGCTTAATAAATATTTGGGTTCAAGATTTAAGATTTTAGAGTCAAAACTTTTCTTAGGGTTTATGATTTTAGGGTTTAGGGTTAAAATCCTAAAATCCTTTAAAATAAACCCTAAAACCCTATAAAACTAGGGGAAGGTCCGCGCCTTGCGCGGATTCGAAATCTATTATATTTTAAGAATATGATATAATATATTATATTAAAAAAATATAATGTAAGAATATATTGATGGGTGCCAAAAAAAATTAGTATCATGAAAAATTGTATTGTTCATTGAAATTGGATCGATAAGTTTTTAGTCGCCGATTATATATATCCCAATGAATTTTACAAATAAAATTGTGGCTGTGAGAATATAAAGTGAAATCACACATGACTAACGATCAAATGAAATACGTTCAATATATCTGGCAATAATTACCAATAAAATAAATATAAAATGTGAAGCGTTTCTTTTTTAGAATAAATGATAACAATTGTTCTTTTGTTTAAAACACATATTTTTTTTGATGTAATTATTGTAAGTTAATAGATAATAAAAGAAAATATAAATGAAGAGGGACTAAAATGAAAAATAAATACTTATAAGGGACACATGGCAGCTTCTCAGAGCTAGTTGAAGAAGGGAACTCTACTTTATTATAAAGATATTAAAAAAATTAAAATATTTAAAATGATAATTTTATTTCAAATGGATACATTACAAAAATAGATCCTAAAAAATCATAAAAGAGTGGTATATTTGAAAAGTGATAGCTTAAAACTGGTATTTTTGCAAATGCAAATGTTTTTGCTTAAAGTCTTCTGATAAAGATGGTCTTCGTTTCCTTGGGTCCATTTCGTGGAACTTTAATCATTCCGGCCATTAAAAAACATATACAAATAAGAGTATTGAATCAAAAGGTTAAGAAAATTAAGAAAGAGAGATGGCAAAAATTGGGATTGTATTCTTGCTTCTATTGGTTCTCTTGACCCCATATGCATGCTACATTGAGATTGCTCTTGCTTCTCCAGAGGACTTTACCGGTTAGTTCTTACTTTCTTGACGTATTTATCCTATTGTCTACGCAAACTGTGGTCCTCATAAGTAAATCATGTTATATACTATAGATATATACTATAGTATATATGTTTGTTTATTTTTTGTTTTTGGGTCCACTGTTTGTTTTAAATTATAAAAATATTATGCATGCAGATGCTTTTTTGTAAGACATAACTGTAACTTTCTTAATTATACTTTAAACAGATTGGAGGATAAAGCTGGCCACGGCATGTCCATCAGACAGTCCTCACGCTCAAATAGATATTTCGCCGGCATCGGCTCCCTTGTCATCATCACGTTCGTTGCTGTCAAGAAGGCGGCGGCGGCGGCCATCGGGTTTATCACCAGCACCATCTCCATGCATTGAATGAAATATTTGTGTTGTAATGCTTCAGTTACTGATAAGCTATACGTACATTTTACTCATAATATCGAAAGTGGGTTTAACTAATATGTATGATGAAGTTGTAACATGAAACAATTGTCAGGTGCGGTGGAATTCTAATAAAACTACAAAATTAATCCGAATTCTAAGTTGGTCTTATATATACTGATATTAATCCAAACCAAACTGAGATGATATCAGAGATGATATCAAACTGAATTCCTAACAGATCGGTACCTTACAGGGCTACTGGGCAAAATATTCGGAACCGAAGAACTGAACTGAATTGGATCCGAAAAAGGGGAACCTTATCCAACCCGGAACCGCCTAAATATCTGAATGGATCTTAAACTCATATATATACCCGAAAAATCGAAAGCGAACTCGAACCGAATGGGTATCCGGAAAACAACTATATATTCAAAATATATACTATATATAAAAATTATATAACCCAATTGTTACAATTATAAATCCGAAAATATAAGTTTATTTTCTTCCAAAATAAAAGTATTATCCAAAATAACCAAAATATAAAAAGATTATTAGGTATATTTATCACAATTTAATCAAATTTTATTCAAATTTATCTAAATTATGATTTTTCGGATACAGGGAATCGAACTGAACCCAGAGAAAACCGATCCGAACCCAACCAGAAAATTAGAAATACTCGAATTAATGGGTCCTAAATCTTTGGAATCGAAAACCCGAAATCCAAATGGAACCGATCCGAACCCGACCTGAATACCCATACGCCCATCCCTACCTAATATCAAAATGAGAAAGTCCGTAAAATACAACTTAATGTTTTATTTTTTTAAATATCGCAAATCTTTTATGTTTTCCAAAAATACCACAAACACTAAAATGATTTTTAAGAGTTTATATATTATTATTTTTTTGGTTTGAGTTCACTAATATAAAATTAGGGTTTAGATTTGAGGGCTTAGAGATTAGTTTTAATAATTTAAACTTAGTTTAATTTTGTAGTATTTTTAAAAAACTAAAAGTTTTAGTGGTATTTAAAAAACAAAAAAAAATTATGGTGATATTTTATTAACTATCATTTTAAAATGTGGTAGAGTAGAACCTATATAAATTAATACTCTATAAATTAATAATCACTATAAATTAATAAAATTTCTTGGTCCCGAATGAGGCCAATGTAAAAAATGACAAATTTTGTTAAAATAATAAATTAATAATTTTTTAAAAGTTCCAATGTAAAATATAGTCTCAATAATAGCATTAATTAATAATCAGAAATCTTAGACATGTATATATATATATATATATATATATATATTAATATATATTATGTGTATATAAGAAATTGTAGTAAAATACAATGTGTTTTATATTTTTATACAATTATATATTAAATTTGTTCAATTTGTAATTTCGATATGATCTTAAATAACTGTTCTTGAAACGAGAACCATTTTATTATATATAACTACTTTTAGTATATTTCATCTTTGTCATCATCAATAATAAGTAGACGTAAAAAATTTACTTTAAATTTTGAGTATGTATCATTTTAAGTGAGTTAATTATTAACATCTATTCTATTATAATTACTAAAATTATTGACATAATATTTTTGAGATTAAACTTGTTAACACAATGTGGAATAATATGAATGTATAAATAAGAAAGTAGAAAGAGTTTTAAATACATAAAAATTTTAGAAGAATTTACATTAAATTTAAGGTAAAGTACATGTTTAAAAAAATTATAAAAATATACTAATAAATTAGTAAATCTCTCTATATAAATAAATTAATATCTCTATAAATAAATAATTTTCTTAAGTCCCAACATTATTAATCTATAGATCGGTTTTACTGTATTTTGAAGAATTATTCTATCAAAATACCATTCAATAACTAAAATATCCGACCCAAACTCAACCGATATCGGGAATGTCCATCTCATTGCAGTTGCAAATCCTAACCTCGTAATCATACACAATAGTACATAGTTTTCTGAATTATAACCTCATAATTAGTCCTGGGCATTCGAGTACTCGGGTCGGGTTCGGGTATTTACTATTCGGGTTCGGGTATTTTTTGTCTAGAAAATAGGTAACCATTCGGGTATTTTCAGTTTTCGGTTCGGGTTCGGGTCGGTACCATTCGGGTTCGGGTCGGTTCCAACATTTTTTAAAAGAACCGCAAAATACCCGAAAAAATCGGGTATGATGCGGTTTCGGGTTTTACGGTTACTTTTTACCCGAAAGTAACCGAAAGTAACCAAACGTAACCAAAATCCCAAAATATAAAAACTCGAAAGTATCTAAAAGTAACCAAAAGTAACCAAAAACCCGAAATTTAAATACCCGAAATTATCCAAATGTACCCTAAAGTATCCAAATGTACCCAAAAGTAATAAAAAATCTGAAATTTAAAAACCCGAATTCATCCAAAAGTACTCAAAAGTAACCAAAGACCCGAAAAAATTAGTATTATTCGAATCTAGTGGATACCCGGAAAAAAAATTACCTGAATCTACCCCAAATTACCCGAATCTACTAAGGGTATAATCCGATATAACAGAAGTATGGGTACATTCGAGTACTCGTTCGGGTTTCGGGTATTACCCGAACCCGACCCGAAACCTGAATCTATTTTTCAGAGGTACCCATTCGGGTATTGTAATGGACCCGAGTACTACCCGAAACCCATTTTTCGGGTCGGGTCCGGGTCGGGTTTTCGGATCCGGGTTTTATGCCCAGGGCTACTCATAATCATACACAGGACTAGTGGGCTTGGAACATGGGCTGCTTGGAAACTGTTTTTTCACTTCCCAATTCAATTAAAATATACAACGAAAGATCACTAAAAAGCAAAAGGGTCAATTATTGGCAACAAAGTTTCCTTTGTTTATGTGTTGTATCGTCATTTCTTATGAAAAATTTGCAACTTTTACGTGATAGAACAAATTAAGAGAGACAAAGAGAGAGGCAGAGAGAGAGAGAGAATGGAAAGGAATGGTACTTCAAAATTGGGTCATGTGGTCATGCTTCTTCTTCTTCTTCTAGGCATCGTCCTCTTTCGCCAGACGGAATCTGCTTATCCCCCTGGTCAGTAACTTAGTATCTCAATATACACACACACACACATACACGACATGACATATATGCATCACACACACTCAAAGTCATACACATTCAGAAGCATATGTTATGTAAATAAGTCTGTATATGTCTTAATTGTTTGATATAAATAGCCTTCATATGTTGACAAAAAAAGAAAAAGAAAAAAGAATAACCCCTTCATTTAAAAAAACAAAGAATTTCAAAACGTATTGCTATACTATATTCACCGAGTTCATAAAAACATTCTAAATCATATCATAGAAATTAAACCGCATGAAAATAAATAAACTTGTTCATTTGTCAATTTGTCCATATATAGTAATTGTTTTTTTTTTTTCCAATATATTTCTCATACATCTTTAGTCAATTTTTTTTTAAAATACAACTGATCTATTAGACACTAGTCTACCAGTACCAGATGAACAAAACGATCCATTTTGTCAATTTCTAAATTCATCGAACATCATCAATTTCTAAATATTTACCAATATAAAAAACAGATTATATAATTGTAAGATATATTTCTTAATGTAAGTTTAATAATAACGAAAATTTTTTTTTTTTTTTTTTTTTTGCTTATGGTTAAAATTAATCACAAAAGAGATAGTTTGCTTAATAACGAAAATGTTGGAAAACATATTGGGTTTATTTTTGGGCATTTGAGGTTTGAGTAACAATATAGTTGAACAATTAGTGAAAGGGTTTAGTATTTTCTTTGGTATAATGGCCATAATTTGCATCTTAATTAAAACAAATACAAAAGTGGGATGGTAACAGAAGTGGCGCACAACTGGTTCCCTTTTCTTCCCAACAAAAGGTTTTAGGCTATAAATAAAGTGGGTAAAGTGTGGCTTTATAATGGCTAAAACGTGGGGGGAAAAACCCTTTTTTCAACATGACAATCATATTTGTGGTTGAAAAATGAATGACAAGGACCCATATGATAGATAACAAAAGGGTGACAGTGAATCTTGCACTTTGCTTACGGATCAAAGTGGTGTGGATAATTGGTGTGGAGTAAATGAGTTAAGTGGATTAGGTATGTGTCGGATCAACCAAAACTGTAGTGTACATCGTATATACTTGAGAAATTCCCTCAAATACCATTTTAATTGATGACTTTTTTAAAATAACATTTTTTTTTCTTTCAAAAATACTATTTTTTAGATTTTAGAGTACGTTTACAGTTATAGGACTTAGAGTTAAAGGTTAAAACTTGATAGAATTATAGTTTAATATTTAATAACTATTTGGATTTACAAGATTTAATAGTTTAGCCCAGATATATGAACCTATATTGATTCATTGCCAATGCTTCCTCGTACAATAAAATCCCATTCAAATTATTTGCCATCACCTTTAGTTAGACTGAAACTGGACTTAATAATTTAGCCCAGATAAAAAGGTCACGTCGTATATTCCTCATCCAATATTTAGCTTATAATCTACCATATGTGCTGCATATATGGTTGTATATATATACAGTACTAGTATAACTCATTACAGATAAAAGTGTGTTTGTATACAAAGAATTTATATTTTTATCAATGAAATAAAGGGAGGAGAATGATGGCGTATTATAAGCACATTGGTGGCATAGGAACACCTCCATCAAGAAGTAGACGAGGCGGAGGTGGGCATGGTACGGTTCATATGTTGAATAATTTATCAAAAATTCTCAGTTTGCTTCCGATAATTTATTTATATATATGTATATTTTACATTATATTATGGTCTCTTATATTATATATGTAACATTAACAATGAATATAATTTTTGTAGGAACGAGACTGATGAGTATATATAGGCGAAATGGAGACATATTTGCAAGACCATCAGGGAGTGGACATGGTGGTGGTGGTCATATTCACCACCATTCATCTCCTTAGTCATTATATATCTATATGATGTAGTTGTGTGTAATATAGTATTTTATTATGTGCAATAGAGTTTAAATTTATACACAAATTTGAGAATCTTCCTTTAAACATTCCATATACAGTTAGAAGTTAATCTATTTGATAATTCATCTCATAAACAGGAGAGAAAATTCTAAAAACCCATTGAATGGACCAATTTTAAACAATCACTTTTTTTTTTTCAAAAATACCACTTTGTAGGATTTGGAATATGTTTAGAGTTCTAGGGCTTAAATTTTAGGGTTAAAACTTTATAGTTTTATGTTTAGTGTTTAATAACTATTTGAGTTTAAGATTTTAGAGTCAAAAGCTTTCATTAGAGTTTATGATTTTAGAATTTAATGTTTTGATCCTAAACTCTGGATCATAAACCCTAAAAGCATATAAAACATTATAAAATATTTTTAAATATAAAAAATGGTAACTTTACTTAAAATTGATATTTTTAAAAATAGATCCTAAAAATATGGTATTTTTAAAAATGTACATGTTAGCTCAAAAAGATATTTTGGAAAAATAGTTATGAAAAACACAAGGAAGAAATGAAAAACAATTACACAGCAAATTTTTTTTGAAACTTTTGTCTCACCAGGACTAGTGGGTATGGGATGTACAGGCTGCTTTTAAACTTTTTCTTTCTCCAATTTTGATAAAGAACCTTTTAAGTAATGACAAAACAAAAGAACGAGAGAAATACCACAAAAAAAGAAGAGTGGCCAATTATTATACTTAAGTGGCAGACAAATTGTTTTCATTTGTTTCTTCTCCTTTGGAATTTTTTACTATAATAATAGTATTATCTATTCTCCAAGAAAGGCAGAACAAATTGAGAGAGAGAGATGGAGAGGAAAGGTTCTTCAGTTTTGGGTCCTATGCTCGTCACTCTTCTACTTCTTAGCGTCTTCTTTTACTCTACCGAATCTGCTTTGCCTTCTCATCATATAAAACTCTCAATAACTGGTTAGTCTTTCAAAACACACACACATGATTCATGAATTCTATATATATATATATTGAAAAATCACTATATATATTTAAGAGATTAAGCTTTGTTTTAACTGAAAAGAGTTCACCACTCACAAAAATCAAAACTATATACAGAATTTTTCCTTTGAACCTGATTGGATTTGTTGATATGATTTTATCTTATAAAGTTTTGATCCGTAATTTTTAGAGAAAATTTCTATAAAAACACATCAACCATTTTAGCTATCGAACTATTAGATGACCCAATAGACTAGGTTTAAAATTATTGAGTAATTATACAAACAAAAATAATCAATCATTACATATTTTAGTGGTTAGTTTGATTACTAGATTTTCGAATCAAAACCAGTCTCTCTATAGAATTTGCTTAGAAGAACTTATATTAGAAATTTAAACAAGCATGTTGTTCATAAAAGGTAACATCTGGTATATATATATATAGTATATTGGCGTGTATTTTTCATGGGAGAATTTGAAAATTTTATTACTTGCAAAGTATAAATAGTAAATATTACATGCAAAGAATAATTAATTACCTGTAAAAATTGAAATAAAGGGAGGAGATTATTCATGGCGTATCATAAGCAAGAACGTGATATATAGGAACACCATCATCAAGAAGTGGACGAGGTGGTGGCCACGGTATATTATTCACACATTCACTTCAAACTTTTTTTTTTTTTTTTTTTCGAACGGATCTTGGCCTAATGGGCCACCAAATGGATCATCTTGTTGCATAGGGTCTTCATCTTCGGAGGAATCTAATTATTGGCTTAAGGTTTGGATAAGTTTTTTGAGTTTGTCTCTTTTGGAAGATTTTTTAGAGTTGGAAGAAGTTGTTGAATGAGTTGGGTTTGGTGGAGATTTGGTACTTTTTTGGGGATTTGGTACTTGTTTTTGAGTTTGTGGTTGAGTCAATTGACTTGGTGTTAACAGGGTATGGATTTGGATATGGTTTGAACAGTAAGGTGGGCTTGTTTGGCGATTTGGAAGTATTTTTGGATATTGGATAAGAAACAACGTTCTAAGTTGCACTTATCCCACCATTTGATCCTATATTCTCGGATTAGAGAGTATGGCATATCAGAGAGGATGATGGTGAGGTTAAAATGCCATGAACAAATCCATGGTATACCCATGTCAATGTGGAAGGTAATTTTGTTTAAAGGACCGACATGCTGTTTGGGTACATGTTTTAGGTACTAAGGGAATGAGGTTTTAAGAATTTCTGGTGGATAAATGTGGTCAGAGGGTCCGAACCAGTACCACCATTCATTAAACCATCCGGGTATATTTTTTGGGCATTTTTGGTCGAAAGAAATAAACCAAGAATGGTCATAAAGTCTTAGGTAGAAGGTACGGAAAAAGTCATTTTGGTAGTCTATGTAGGAGTAGCCTGGAATATGGTAGCCAAGTGTGGAAATTGATTTGGTCGTATGAAGGTGAATAAAGCCGAGATCTTGAATAGAACAAATTCGTAGTATCTTACATGTTGAATAGGATATGAGGTTAGGGTTGGTTTTGTCCGGATAATGGGTAATTTCTACAGACTTAGAGTGTACTAGGATATACTCATAGACGGTTCGGTTTTTTACAATATTTTCGGTTGGATAAAGACTATCATCATAAAAGACTCTTTTGGTAAAAGATTGTAATTCTTTGAGGGTAATTGTTTTTGTAAATTGGGTTGTCATGAGGTGTTACTTTTGTTGTTTAAGGTGGTAGGCTGATTTTTGTTGTTTAAAATTCACTATTGTCTATATTGATGACGTACTTGTATATTCAACATCAATAGATCAACATATTAATCACTTGCATACATTTTTAAGCATTGTTAAAAAACACGCTTCGTCTTGTCAGCCAAGAAAATATCTCTATTCCAAACAAAAATAAGATTTTTAGGACATAATATATATCAAGGAACTATTACACCCATTTCTAGGTCAATTGAATTTGCCGAAAAATTCCCTGATGAATTAAAAGAAAAAACTCAATTACAAAGATTTTTAGGATGTCTAAACTATGTTTGAGATTTTTTACCAAACCTTAGAAAGACAATCCAACCATTATTCCAACGTCTTCAGAAAAATCCTAAACCATGGTCTAGTCAACATACTAGTCTAGTTAGACAAGTTAAAGAGAGGGTCAAAGCTCTTCCTTGCCTATCCATACCAAATCTTGAAGCCAACATGATAGTAGAACATACGCTTCAGAACTAGGGTTATGGGGGAATATTAAAACAAAAGCTCCCAGAATCAAGTCAAAAGTCTATAGTTAGGTTTCATTCAGGTGTCTGGTTAGGACCACAAAAAAAATTACTCAACGATCAAGAGTATTGGGACCTATACTCTGAAAATACCACAATCAAGCCAATCTTGGTTTAACCAGAAAATATAAAGTTGTAATTCTCTTGGTAAATATTGAAAATAAGTGAACATAGAAATGATTAAAACTTGATGATTTTATTGATTGAAAGTATGAGTACAAAACTTTAAAAAGAAGATTTAAA
>OVAF01000535.1:8841-47026 GCA_900406245.1 Odontarrhena argentea | reverse complement strand
TATATATATATATATATATATATATATATATATATCGGGAATCATATTAACATTTCATGCCACAATTTAAATTTATATCCAACTTTCAAGCCCAGGAAGTGTACGGGAAGGAATCTGAGCCTCAAAATGGATACGGCTCTGAACGATGAGATGGAGAGATTGTTGAAGGTGGGATCAATAACTGAAGTAAAATTTCCTGACTCGTTGGCAACTCCGGTGGTTGTGAGGAAAAAGAACAAAAAAAGGCGGGTGGTGTAAACTTTACTGACCTAAACAAAGCTTTTCCAAGAACCAGCTTTCTTTTACCGCACATCAACCGCTTGGTGAAGGCAACGAGTAAGAACAAACTCCTATATAATAAAAATATAATGAATCGTGAGGATAAAGAAAAGACGACATTTATCACTGATCACATGATCTATTGCTACAAAGTAATGTCATTCGGCATTTAGAACATGGGTGCCACGTACCAATAAAAAGTTTGCCAAAAAACTTGGGAAGGTGATGGAGCTTTACGTAGATGATATGCTAGTCAAGTGGCTGGAAGAAGACAACCGTATAAGAGATTGCGCGTGCTTTGGATTGTTGTGTTCAGGAGATTGCATATGCATGATTGGTTGAATAGGCAGAAAGACTTGGCTTCGCCTTTGGGTGTTTGAAACATGACATGGCATTAATGGGCATGGCCACTACAAGAGCTTTCAACGCCACTTCTTTGTGAACATATAAACCGTATGGTTCGCGAGGCCAATTTTATTAAAACATATTAGCAAACCTAAATATTTAAAACTCCCCCTTCATTCAGAATATCAAAACTATTTATTTATTTATAACGTGACTTTATTTTCTACTTTCTCTCCAAGAGATATAGATAATTTGTGTTTGGTGAGTATATGTCTAGTTATTTCTTATTAATAGAAAGGATCCTCTTCCTTTCTTAGTATTGGAAAGTTCAACTTTTTACATTGAATCAAGATAACATATGCAGAAAGCATTTTATAAAAATATACATGTATAAAATATTATCTGAGAATAGGGTACTAGAACGTCCATGTGACTGTATATATAAGCAATAGTTAGGTCATCTTTTTTTTTTTTGTTCATCAGATAATTTCATTCATAGAAGGAGTGTTACAAGAAGTGTGAAGGAAACATCACAAATAACAGTCTTTGCCAGAGAATCTGCCATGTGATTGTTTGATCTAGGGAAAAATCTAAAAGCAATGGAAGAAAACAGGGGAATAATTTGGACTATGTCCATGAGTATTCCAAAGATTTCTTTGAGCGGAGAAGATTTGACGATGACTTGGATCAGGTTCTGAGAATCCGAGAAGAAGGTGCAACGAAGATACTCAGATGACCAAGCTTGGAAAATAGCTTCTCGTAGGGCTAAGGCTTCAGCAACTAGAGCAGAGGAAACAAATGCTTCATATTTGAGGTTGTGATGAAAGGTCTGCGTTTGGAGAGATAGCGGGTCTTTGAATTGAAATAGCCATCCTAAGCTTGCGGTCTGGGTCCATGCGTTCCATGCTCCATCAGAAAAACACATGAGAGTGTGAGGCGGAAGCTGGAGAAGGGGAGAGGCGCCCGTGTATTCAAATTTCTCATTATCTTGGGTAAGTTGCCAATCTCGAGCTGCTGCAATGGCGGATGTAACTGTTTCTTGAGCCGAGATTGTTCTGTTTCCAAGTAAGAGCTTGTTGCGAGCAATCCACATGTGCAAGCAGAGCCATGGTAGGTGATGACGGTGGTTTTCGGAACCGGGTAATCAAATAAATTTATAATACCCGCATAAACAACCGAAATTAATCGGTGTAGTATAGATGGGGTCGATCACATAGACCAATGAACAAACTAGACTAGAAATGAAATACTAATAAAGTAAATACTAAACTACGAAACAAAGTACGGGAAACAAGATGAATGTGAACCAAGAAACAAAGATCAAGCAAACGGGATGACGATGATGATGATTAAAGATAAGTAACAGGTACAGGATGATGCTGTAAATGGTAAAATCAATATAAGAAAGCGTTAAATCTCATGCAGGTTCAGAAATGCAATCAAGTAGTAGGCTCTCGGACTAGTGTCGATCGACACCTTTGCAGGAGGTCGATCGACAGTGGTACGAGGTATGGGATGTCGGTCGACACTACGGTGTAGTGTCGATCGCTACTACGCTATGATTTTTCTCGTTCTTGAGCTAGAACACATGTTGCTTCATAAGACTATTGCTTTCCAATCCTTCGGGATACCATCCAATGATAGCACCAATAGAAAATGAGCATAGAGATCTTGACTAGACTCACAAATGAAGCAATCAATTCCTTATACTAGATGTAGTCCGCCAAGAAAGTTAGTAGCGTCTATTATTGGAATTCCGGCATGTCATAACCACGACTTTGTCAGAGCCTAGGACCCTAAGACCGTTCACTTGGGGGAACATACTCTCTAATACCCAATGATCCTCCCCTTTCGGGAATGACATAGAGATCGGATTACTCTAAAGAGTATCATTGAAAACTCAAGAGAGACTACACCATCCTACTACTACGATATGCACAATCCTACTAGTACATAAAACTCAACAAAGAAGAACTACTCACACATGGTGAGGAAATACATGATACGAACCAAAATTTGCAGAGTAATTTTTTTATTAAAACTTGGATGATTGTAAAGAAGAATTACAAGAGTACATATAGGTAAGAGGCACGAGCTAGGATAAAAAGGTGTCTTCTGAAAGCTGAATATCGAGCATCAATCAGCCTTCATTGCAGAATCATCGTCATTTGTAAAGTTTCCATTTCTGCCTCAAAGAGGGTGTCGACCGACACCATGGCATGCTGTCGGTCGACAGGGCCATGTGATCCTCTTGGAAACTTCATTTTATGTGTCGATCGACTCTCCAATGGTCTGTCGGTCGTCACTCACGGCAAGGTTCCTCATTTCTTCAGTCCTTGCTCCATAATTTGTTGATAAACTCCATAATACTTCCAAAAGCCACAAAAAACCCCCCTAACACGTTCTTTTACCTAAAAACACTCTTAAAATGGTAAAACCAATGGAAAAATCCCTTCAAAATATAACAGCTGATGTGTGAAAAAGAGGTCCAAGTCACATCGTATCAGTAGGATCAGACCAAGTCCCACACCCCGGGGGGAAGGGGGGAGAGACAGATTAGGTTTGGGCTGGCTTGAAGTAAAGTAGCCATATCATTGATGAGTATCGGGTTCAGAGGGTTGAGAAGAGGAGACAATGACCAAACTCTGTTGGCATAAGGGCAGTGTAGCAGCAAGTGGATTGTAGTTTCCGGTTCACCGCAATGGAGGCAGGTCCCACTAACCTGGATTCCCCGAGATATATATGGTGAACATCGGTAGACGGGGGGGATGCAGAGGCGGTTGTCGTGATTTGATAACCAGATTTGGAGGAGTACATGCCTGATTTAGTATAGGGCCAGCAATAAGAATCATGGGAGCCCATTTTACTAAGTTTCTGGCCCAGAATTTCCAAGCTAAAATCAGGGAAGTAGGCTTGAATCTTGTCGTGGTTCCAATCGCGGGATTCCGAAAGAATGAAATCAGAAACTTTCACTTCATGTTCTTTCTCACGCAATGGTCCAAAGATACGAATTGGAGTTGACTAGGAGATCCATGGTTCAGTCCATGCATTCGTAGTTGTGCCATCCCCTATCACCTTGTAAACGTGTGGAGGGATGGTATCGCTCCGCCAACCATGAGAGATAGATGATGTACCTTGGACCTCGAGGAAATGCTTCTCATGGCAATATTTGCCAAGGAGGACTCGAGCTAAGAGGCATGAGGGATTGGTGGGGATTCTCCAACTTAGCTTGCCTAAGAGCATCATTAAATAGT
This sequence comes from Odontarrhena argentea, assembly GCA_900406245.1. Taxonomy (NCBI): domain Eukaryota; kingdom Viridiplantae; phylum Streptophyta; class Magnoliopsida; order Brassicales; family Brassicaceae; genus Odontarrhena; species Odontarrhena argentea. The sequence goes on along the minus strand of OVAF01000535.1, from coordinate 43,148 downwards.
TGGATATCACGAAAGCCAATTCCACTCTCACGTTTGGACTTTGATAGCTTTGTTTATGCCACCCAACACATTTTCTTCTTGTTCGGCGTGGCATCCCACCAAAAGCGAGTTAGTACCGATTGTATTCTCTTGCATAAGCTCAAAGGGATTTTGAAACATGACATGGTGTATGTTGGGATCGAGGAAAGAACGGATTGAATCATGATCATCTTCCCGACATTGGATAGGAACTTCAAAGAGTATCTTAGAGCCTTTTGACGGATACGGTCGACGATATAAGCGAAGAGGTCTTTTATCTTTCTTCCAAAGAGTTCCGGGAGACCTAAGTATTTCCCTTGTCCACCAATTTTATCGATTTTGAGGTCCCGTTTGATGCGCTCTTTTGTCTCTAAAGGGGTCTTGGAGGAGAACGTGATTGAAGATTTGAGATGGTTGATTTGTTGTCCCGAAGCCGTTTCATACTTTTTCTAAGATATCCATGAGACATGAGCAATTCTTTGCATAGATTTACAAAAGAACATTGTGTCATTGGCGAAGAGAAGGTGATTGATCCTAGGGCTTCCGCTAGCAACGCGAATGCCTTTAAGGAGCCGTTTTCTTGAGCATTGCGGCAAAGGCCCGAGAGAACTTCACCACAAAGGATGAAGAGGTATGGTGAGAGGGGAACTCCTTGACGTATACCACGTTGAGGTATAACTTCTCCTTGTGCGGTTTCGTTGATAAGAAAGGAATATGAGACGGTGGTAACGCATTGGAGGATCAAGTTTGTCCATTTGCTATTAAAACCGAGTCTTTGTAGGACAAAACCAATGAAGTCCCATTCCACCCTATCATAGGCCTTGCTCATATCCGTCTTAATGGCCATTGGGCAATATTTTTTAGCCCCATAATTCTTTAGGAAGTGAAGGACCACATGTGTGATCAAAACATTATCCGATATCGCTCTTCCGGGAATTAAAGCTAGCTGATTTGTTTGCGGAGATGATATAGTCTAATATCGGTTGTAGTCTCTTTGTTACAAGCTTGGCAACAATCTTGTAGTATACATTGCAAAGAGGAATGGGGCGATACTCTGATACCTTCTTTGGACTAGGGGCTTTTGGGATGAGGCGAATGTGGGTGTGATTAATATCCGGAGGGAGCGGTTCTGAGATGAAGAAGTCTTGGATCTCTTTTGTGATTGTCGCCCCCACTGATTTCCAATTTGTGTGGAAGAAACTTTCAGAGAACCCGTCCGGACCGGGAGCTTTATCCGGGTGTATATCAAAAACTGCTACCTTAATTTCCTCTTGTGTCGGAGTTGCTGTGAGTTTTTCGTTGACCTCAGACAAGATGACTGGTTTCTGGGCCAGCTTTACAATTTTCTCTCTGTTTTTAGGGATAGCAGTGAAAAGGTTGTGAAAATAATCTTGTATGACAGAAGTAAGCTTAGGTTCTTCATATGAAACGTCACCCTGCTCATTTTCGATCACAGAGAACTTGTTGATGGCCCTTCTACCTCTAGTGGTAGCATGGAAATAGCATGTTTTCTTGTCCCCTAGCTTGAGCCAGTTTTGGCGACTTCTCTGCTTCCAATACTCCTCTTTCTTTTTGTAGAGTTCCTTTAATTCTCGGGTGAGTTGTTGGATTAGAGGTTCATCTGATGTTGGTTTGGAGAGTTCTCTGTCCAGTTGAGTCTGTTTTAGCGCCATCTTTTCTTTATTGTTTTTGTGGTGCTCTTTATGCCAAGCCGAAATAGTATGGCGACTGCGGGTTATGTTTTTGGAAACTGGATCACTTGAAAACTCTGTCCAGATCTTTGCTATTAATGCCTTAATTTCCTCATTATTCCGCAGACGCCGATCGTATCGGAACAAACCTTTAGTTTTCCTTCTGGTGGGATCAAAGACAGTGATGAGGGGTCTATGATCTGACCCCTCAAACCGGAGATATTTGCAGGAGCTATGGGAGAATTGTTCAGCCTATAAGCTATTAGAGAGAGCTCTATCCAAGCGGCAATGCACTAGGTGAGTGACTCTCCATCCTCTCCAAGAGAAGAAATTATCAGTATGGCGGATATTAAAGAGGTCACACTCAGAGATAAATGACCTAAAGTCAACAAATGATCCTTCTGAACGCGTTACTCCACCTGATTTTTCTGACTCGTGCACGATTTCATTGAAATCACCCATTAACATCCAAGCTTTGTTGCGTAGAGAGGCGAGTTGTGTGAGGGAGTTCCAAATGTGTTTTCTCTGTGTGTAGTTGGGTTCGCCATAAACAAACGTGACATAAAAAGAAGATCTTTAATAATTAACCAGAGTATCAATGAAGTTTTTACAGGAGGAGAGAAGTTCAATGTCTAACTCTGATTATCAACAAGGCGAGACCGCAGCCTACTGTGCTTGTTGGTGAGACGAGTTTATGTGCCGCATATCCCATATCTTTGAAGGTATCAAGGACATAGGCATAGGGGTTTTTGATCTCCATTAAAAAAAAGATTTATGGGCTCTATTTGTTTCTCAGTTTGGAAGCTCAATCCAAACTTTTAGTTTGGATGATGTTTGTTTAAGATCATTTTGGAACTCAATCCGGATTGAATAGTTGGATTGAATACCAACTCAATCCGGATTGAATTGCTCAGTTTGGATTGAATTAATTGTAGAGTTTGGATGAAACAATTTCATCCAAAACACAAAAATTTAAAATTATCCCTTAATGAAATAAAATTTAAAACAATTAAAATATTTAATTACTAAAATAACACGGCAACATTTTTCTATTAAAAAAAAATATAAAAAATTAAAATATTTTTTCCAGCAAATATACGGAATCAAATTTTTTCGCAAAATTGAGTTTTTCTGCAGTAAACACAAAAAACACAGGAAAATTCTATTTTCCCGCAAAAAACCGAAAAATCTCATTTTTCAGTCAAAATCGCAAAATTCCGTTTTCCCGCCAAAACCGTATAATTCTGTTTTTCCGCCAAAACCGTAAAATTTCGTTTTCCTGCCAAAACCGCAAAATTCCGTTTTCCTGCCAAAACCGCAAAATTCCGTTTTCCCGCCAAAACCGCAAAATTCCGTTTTCCCGCCAAAACCGCAAAATTCGGTTTTCCCGCCAAAACTACAAAATTCCATTTTCCCGCCAAAACCGCAAAATTCCGTTTTCCCGCCAAAACCGCAAAATTCCGTTTTCCCGCCAAAACAGTAAAATTTCGTTTTTTCGTCAAAACCGTATAATTCTGTTTTCCCGCCAAAACCGTAAAATTTCGTTTTCCCGCCAAAACCTCAAAATTCCGTTTTTCCGCCAAAACCTCAATATTCCGTTTTCCGGCCAAAACCGTAAAATTTTGTATTTTCCGCCAAAACCGCAAAATTCCGTTTTCCCGCCAAAACCGCAATATTTAGTTTTCCCGCCAAAACCGTAAAATTCTGTTTTTCCACCAAAACGTCAAAATTCTTTTTTCCAACCAAAATGTAAAATCTTGTTTTTCCGCCAAAACTGTAAAATTTCATTTTTCCACCAAAATTGCAGAATTCCATTTTTTTTTTTTGGAAAAACTTAAAATGCAATACCGAATTTCTTTCCACAATTTTTTTTTAAAATAATATTTTTTGTATTTAATAATTATTTTGTTTTCAAACAAAAAAAAAATTATTTTGTTGTAAATGTAAATTTAAAATATAAAATATAATTTCATTTTTGTTGTTTATATAATTATATGTACCTTTTAGTTTGTTTAAAAAACTTAATTAAGATACTAAAACCAAACTCACAAACAAACAACATTCTATCCAAATGGAGCATCTTGATTGAATGACAAGATTGAGAAACAAACATCATCCGGATTTTAATCCAAATGCTCCATCCAGATTGTCCATCCGGATTGAGATTCCAAACTGAGAAACAAACGAGCCAATGGAGTTTCCGATTATATTGATTGGCATAATAATTATATTTTAATTGCCAATTATCCTAAGTAAATTTGACCAAACAAGATACCTGAATTTAGCTAGCTGGCAACTTACAAATGGAAAGTCGAAAACGCTTAATTATTGTAAGTGTGACGACACTCACCACTGTCCTAATTGTGCGATGACATGAAACACGTTTTTTATATATTATTGGGAAATAGCTTTGGGGGAGACAGAAATAGTAAGCTACTCATATACTATTATCATTTGTTTTAGCCAGTGATAATATGTTTTAGGTGTAGTTCTCCTTGAGATTCGTTTCAAAAAGTTAGAGAAAGAAGAGCTGTCTAATTAAATCAAATGGAAAAAAAGGAAGAGTTAAAAAGTTCGATGCACAATAAGTTTGTGACTATAGATTAGTGATTAGTAGTTTAGCTCGTCCATAGAATCAATAGCGCATATACTCCTTGTTGGACCAAAATTAGTTCAAATATTCTCTACATAGATTTTTTTTCTTTTTTCATTTTTAAAAACTTATATAAAGCTCAACATTATCCTTTTTTCCTTAAAACTTAAATTTCAAATTTATATTAGGTTCTATGCTATTAACAACTTAGATCTACAATTCTATTTCCCGATTTTTTTTTTTCCATTTTACGCTACTTTTTCTTTGTTGGTATTTTCTTGTTGTTCATACTCAAATATATCATATTTGTTCTTCTAATTTCAGATATGTAGATTTTTTGTATTCTTTAAGCATCCATTCTTTATCGATTTCATCTTCTAATGTTCAAATCGCTTCATTTTCTCATCCAAAACCTTGAGTTTGCAACCCTTTAAAATCCCTTAATCTCCTCATCAAGATTTTGGGCTCTAATTGTTTTATTTCATCTCCGCATTGGTTTGAACACGAATGTACACAAGGTAAGATTAAGATTTGGGTTCAGGTGGTAAAGGAGTCCCAGCTGGGACCTCCGCCACATGGGTTCGATTCGTATTGGCCAACTAGCCGTGCCATTAAGTTGGAATAACACGTAACCTGATGCAAGGCCTCGTGGGATTAATCTTTGGGTCCAGAAAACCTTTANCGGTTAAAAAAAAAAAAAAAAAAAAAAAAAAATGATTAAGATTTGGGTATAGTTGCTACTATGTGTACAACTATGTTTTGTTTGGTACAACCTAAAGATATTATGTATAACTATGTTTTAATTCGAGAATAATGTTATGATATGTCGTGTTAATAAAATGAAAATACATGGCGGATTAAACAGAAATAATACCTAGTTATGACATGTATTTTTTTCTGTTACTCTTAATAAAAACTAGTTGTGTCATGTCTTTGTAGTTGCACTTAATAAAAATCTAGTTGTACCATGTCTTCCTGGTTGTACCTACTAAATCTAGTTATACCATGTTTTTACAATTCTAACTTCAAAAAACAAAGAAAGTTGTGGAGAGTGTTGTTTTTGCCAATTAACTCAAATGTTATTAAGCTGTTTTGGTGTATGATTTATCAATTGGTATCAAGGAAAAAACAGTGTGGTTTTAATTTGAAGAGAGATCTTCTTGTGGACAAACAGTTGGTCAAGTATAAAAAGGTAGTAAAGAAATGAAGATTGTAAAACTCCCAAAGCATCACGTGGAAGCCTTTCTTGTCCTCCTTCTATCTTTTTTTTTTTTGTATATTATCTAAAAATAACAAGTACAAAAGTTCTGTTGATAAAAAAAAAAAACAAAAAAAACAAGTACAAAAGTAAATACAAATGAACGTCAAAACAAAGAATCAAAAATACTAATTCAAGAACAAATCAGAAAATAAAACAGAGTTTTGTTAGGGTTTTTGTAATTTAAAATCGGTTTTGTTAAATTTTTTATTTATGTTGACCGAGTTTTTCTACTTTTTATTGCATTATAAATGTCTTTTCTTTTAATCGAAAATCTTTTTTTTTAAAAGATGCAAAACTTGTAATTCAAACAAGGAAAAACAAACATAAAAATCGTAACTTTATTTGACTTATGAGGTCAAAAAGGAAAGCGATTTAACAAAAAAAAATAGAGAACGCCCACTTTACGTAATTTTCAATATATGAATTAGACAACTCTGAATCGAAGTTGGTCCACGAAGCATTAAAAATGTATAGATCATCGTGTGGAAGAGAGATTTATGAAAATTATAATTAAAAAAAATGCACTGTTATATAACATTTGTGCATGACAGCAAGAAACAAAGATTAAGTATGCGATTCGGCGCAGTATTCATGAATGAAATTATTATTGGAATCTACAAAGTCATGCGCGACACCAACGATGTCCACCTATACATATGATATGAACGTACATAGAGGACGAGCTATGAACCATCTAAAAAGTGTACGATTTTGCTATAATAATTGAATCCAAGATACTTTTACAACTCTTCGTTTCATTTCAAGGCTTTAACATATTTGTTTTTGGTTGTGAAATCTCATCTCGTGGTATCGTTTAGGGTTAATCTTTACTTGATGAATATAACCCATATATTATATTTTGGGATAAATTAATAAGATCACATTTTAAAACAATAATAATAACATGGATTAAATCAGAACATTGATTATTAAATTAAGGAAGAACGGTCTATTTCACGACCAAGTTTATACAACTTTTAATCGTCATAATCTACACCAACTTAGCTAAAACGTCACTTGACTCCCCAAATAAAATCTATGTATTCCAAAATGACCAAATCGTAAATGGACGCCTGTTTTAACGGGAAAACAAACGGCTGTTTACGATTTGATTGTTCACTAAATGATCAAAGCCAAATGGTCAACTGTAACAGGAAAACATATGGTTTCTTACAATTTGATCGTTTAGACATACATAAATTTTATTTCGGAAGTTGAGTGACGTTTTAGCTAAGTTGGTGTAGATTTTGACGATTACATATAATAACATTCAAAGTTGTATAAAATTGGAGGCAAAATATGTCGTTTTCCTTAAAAATAATATCTCTATAATTCACTAATAATTTGTTACCAAATTAATTCATCAACTAAATAACACTTCGACAAATTTATATATCTTTATATTTGATAAACGGATATTATTTTCGTGTAATTGTAATCGATTCATCAATTAAGTTTGGAATTTTTGTATATAATAAATTGTACAACTATAATATTTATAAATCTAGTTTCAAAGCAAAATTGTTTATTATTTTGCAATCATATATTTGCAAATTGTTCATTATAATTTAAAAGTGATAGTTTTGAAAATCCCCCAACATATTTCCTGAAAATCTCCATCTTTTACATATATTTGTTTACATATCTCAAAATATTTCAGGAATAGGATGAACGCGGCCACTAATAATCAAATGGGTTTTTTTTGGTCAATATACATTAGGGTTGATACTTTGAAAAAGATGAAATTTCACTAGAATCATATTAACATTAATATGACTCGAAGGTTGCTTGTGGAAGAAGTGGGAGAATGTGAAATCAATAGATCTATGAAAGGGACTAACAATGATAGAGAAAAAGGAAAGTGGTAAGAAACATCTCTATGGGTTGGAGGACAATATGACTGAGATCTCTTGACGTGGGGTCTTCTTTTAAGATGGAGACACTTATAATTGGATCCATCACTTCCACTACTATCTTACGTNTTTTTTTTTTTTTTTTTTTTTTTTTTTTTTTTTTTTTTTTTGGTCAGGAACTTTTTATCTCTCTCTCCTTTCTTTTTTCTTCTTGATTTGATTCTCCTTTTTCTATATAATACGTTTTCTTTCTTTCTTTTAGGTGTTGGGTTAAATTTGTTACAAAGAATGCTATAGCATTTATCATTTCTTTTCATTCTATCATCATCGTTTAAAAAACAAATATTTACCTCAAATTATTTTTCTAAATGTTCTTAGAAATGTTAAAGAATAACTAATAATAAGGGATTTAAAAGCTTCTGCATTTGTTGGTGCAGTTTTGAAAACCAAAATTAAAAATATCATTAAAGGATACAAAAATATTGTCATTTATTCATCGATGCTTCAACATATTTAAGTTATTAGTTATGAAGTACATAATGCTATTTTTATCGATTTTTTTTTTTAAGTATTATTTGGATCATAATTAGTCGATCCATGATCGTGATTGATATTTTAACGAATAAATATTCGAAAGGTGTATAAGAAATGATTGAAACCTTAGTTGTGGTGTATAGTTAGCTATAATAGTGGATTATGATTTGTCCTTCTCAAAGAGCCAAAGAAAGCTTATATTCTTTGGTAACCATTTCTTCTCCCTAACAACCAACCAAGGACTTTGGGATTTAGATATCCCTCTCATAGTTTTCAACACTTTATTAAATTAATGTTTTCTAATCAAAATGTCATTTCAGATGTCAAAACAATGGCACTCCATTTACTTTGGTTAGCAAATAACATTTATTAATTAATTTCCCATTTTCTTTACAGAAAAGATGGCACATGGGAGACATGGTCACAGTGTAAGCAATATCCTCTTCTGTTTCTATCTTCTCATCACACCCATCTCCATTCAAAACATGCTTAAATTCAATGCAAATAATATGCAGAAAAAGTAGGAAAAAAAAATTAAAGCATCACACAGACTAGTTTAATTTGATTTATAGCATAACACCAAATAATATCAATTAGTGTAATTTAAATTTATTTGTATATATTTTTGTCTTTGTGCCTAGTTATGGTTCACAGTCAATGAAATATATTTTGTATTGATTCCAAGAGTTTTGGACCACTATGATATTTTGGAGTTTTGTTAATAATAACAGTGTGTTCTCTTTCTTAACTCATGTATAAAATTTTAAATTATTGCAAGAACCCTAATTCGGTAAAGTATTGTTTTTATCTTACAAAACAATAAATTACAACTATTCCTTCAAAAAATAAAATAAATAACTATTCTTTCCACATATTACCTCTGGTAGCATAACAGTAAAATTATCAGTCTTCTGTCTCTCAATACTACTTCTGTTTTTCCATGAGGCGAATTCTCAATAATTTAGCTGTATATATGTAGCTACGTACTATTCAAGTTTAAACAACCAAAATGAGAAATTGGAATATTTTTTATTATAGTTATAAGATGAGAACTTTTATATTTGCATATTTTCATTACAAAGTACAGATATGGTCATCAGATGCAATGTGAATTTTTAATATGCTCGTTGGGCTTCAGCCCGATGTTTGGACCATTTAAAACATTTATAATGTTTCATTTTATTTTTTTTTAAAATGGAAAATTGAACCCAAAAAAAAATTGAAAAAGAAAAAATCATTTAATTTAGATCATGTGTTCGTAGATAAAAAAAATTAGTTTAAATCTTTCATCTTTTTTTTAAGAGTAGGATAAACAAAACGGTAAAAAAAATAATAAATGTGGTTGTAAAAGATATATAGTTATAAAGTGGTGAAAAGTAGCGACTATAGGAGGTGATGCAGGAAAACCTAATGATTCACTATTAATTAAGCTTGATTCATTGACAAAAAGGAGCCGCCCGACGCTTCCACAAACCTAGCCGCCGTTAGAGGAAAAAAAGGAGATTTCGTTATGAGTTCCGGACCGGTGATCGGAGGCTCCTTTAGCTTTGATACCGGTCCGATCTGGCTTCCTTTCTTGTTTTCTTTGAGTAGTGCTTCTGTTTTTGGCCAGATTGGTTTGGTGTTAGTCGTAGTGAAGCGTCTCCGTTGCGTCTCTTCTGCCCTGTCTCTTCTAATTCTTGGAATTGTTAGATGGTGGTGTTGTTGTCTTCGCGAGGCCATTGTGGATGTGGAAGATTTCTTCACTCTTGCGTGTGTTCTCTCAGGTTAGTTTGAAGGGTATTGATTTCTGGGTTCAGTTTGGAATCTCTGGCTTTAGTCTTGTTTCGATGAGGTGAGGCTTCCGCTATCGATTCTAGCCTCAATCCTTTAGTCCTTTTGTCTCCTCGCTTGCTTCTTCGGCGTTGATTCTCTCCCAATTATGGCTCTGTTTCTTCTCTTGTTTGCTCGTGAATTTGGAATTGAGTTCTTGGTGGAGTTAGTTTTTGGTTTTCAGCTCTGTTGCGCTCTTTCTGTCTCTTCAGGTTACTGGTGTTTAGAGATTTCTTAGGTCTTGTTTTGGGTTCGTCTATTGGATGTCAGCTCGTTGCATAGGCATCTGCTAGCCTTTCTTGGTTTCTTTTTGAAGTCAGGAGATGGTTCAGGACGTTGCAGTGGGTTTGTTCTTCGACTTTTCGCTTGCGAGGAGGTGGCCCTTCTCTTGTCCGTAGATGACATGGTTGGGCTTGCGAGTGTCCGCGTGTAAAAGTTGTGGAGCTTAATTGGCGTTTTCCCAATCTTGAGTCATGGGTGTTCCCTGTGAACCTAGGCTTCTTGAGTGCTTTGGTTTTCTTGAAGCGGTTGAGAGGTTGTAGCTTCTGTTACTTGTGCCTTCTCATTCCCACTTTCATCTCTGTTGTTTCTGTTGCTGTTTGTGCTCGTTTTAGACTGAATGTTTGTTCCCTAGTCTATTGGAGGGTCGCTTGTTTCGGGTCTTCGCGTGGTTCATGTTGCTTGGCTCAGTTTCGGTTTCAAACTGGTTCTATGGAGTGTTTGTGAGTTTGTCTTGGCTTATGGTATCAGTCTTAGCTTTGGTTTTCATGTGCTTCTCCTCTAGTTCTTTATTCTTTTTCTTTGAGTTGTTTGTGTGAAATTCCATGTCTCCCTCTTTTGGGCTTTCCGTTTCCCTCTTTTGGGGTCTTGTATAAGTACTAAGGTTTTATAATAACAAGTTTAGATGAAAAAAAAAAAAAAATTAAGCTTGATTGTTAGCAAAAATGTGGTTGAATAATAAAATTAAACCAGAAACAGAATTAAATGTTTGTTTTTTCAGTGTCTTTAATCAATGGTAACAAATAGCAGAATAGTCCATTCCCTAACTTTTCCAATAAATCTAAGGCTTAATACACATTTCCATTTATCAAATGGAAATAGTTAGATAATGTCGAATTTGATAACCGTTTTATTAACCGGCAATCACCATTACATTTCATTTCCAAATGTTTTGTTGCCAATAAGTGCTTATTTTTTGTCTTAGTAAAATGCTTCTTGGGATTTGAGGAGAATATTCGGTTCACCAATACTCATAATCATTGTAGAGACATATCTCTGATATAACATCCTTTCAAAATCTGAAGAAACATTTTTAATAAGAATAGAAAACAGAGAGAAAAATAGTTTCGATCGTCACATTGTGATGACAGATAAAGTATGTTGTATGTTATGATTTATATACATTGTTTACAGAAATCTTGACTAATCTAGCGGACTTCTTAAATTATTCAATATTTTTTTATTATTTATTATTAAACAGGTAATATTCGTTATAATATATATGTTGACTATATATATATATATATATATATAATAAGGAAAATGATCTTACGAGTCACTTTATCCTCTTACATAGTTATGGAGCCATAGGCCCATAGAATAGTTGTCCATATGCCTATTAAATCTCTGATGATATAAAATTACACTGGATGATGACTAGCCGCTAGTGACCAGCGTCATGCGCCGGGATGTATAACATTATTAAAATTTTATTAATTATGTACGGGATAACCAAAATAATATTAAATTCATATATATATATATAGATCTACATTAGTAAAAAAAAGTGAAATCTATAAGACATTTATTTAATTCATAATCAAATGATATTTATTATATTACATATAAGTGTATAAAAACAAATTATTAACTTACACAAAATAAAATCAATTAATAAAAGAAAGAATAATATTTTATGGGTAATAATAATTAGTTTATTTGCAACATTTAAAAAAAAAGAATTTCTACATTGATTTTGAAGAACAATACGAAAATATATTATAGTTAATATATGTAAAAAAAATTCTTTAACTGAGCAATGTGTATTTGACACATGAAGTTAATTACGATACACATCAAAAAAATATTTGGATATTTTAAATAAGAGAAAACTTACCCTTGAAATATTTTATTGGAGAAGATTTATTTGAAGATTTATTTCTTTTATTTAAAAGAAATTATCTTTCTTTTGGTTTTGTGTTTTCTAATGTGGTTTGTGGTTTGAAGCTTTGGATATTGAGCTGTGGTTTTTGCAGTTATGCCTTCATTTTTTTTGTGGTGTTACTAATAGATTGTCGCGGTTTGTACGTAAGAGATTTATACTACGATTCTAGCATGATTTATGTTGGTGATAAGTTTATCGATTCACTGGTTATGTAGAGACTGGATAGGATTTAGGCTGGTTGGCTTGAACTCACGGTTTCGCTGGTTAGAAGAGTAACCAAGACGAGGGTTAAGTAAGCGATTCAACTCTCTATATATTTTTCTCCTTTTGTGATCTCTGCTAGATCTTTGTTTCGTGCAATTCCTATATCACTATATCTTTGTTTCGTGCAGTTCCTACATCTTCGATTGGTCGTTTTGGCTGGACAACTAATCATGTCATTTGTGTTCCCTCGTTTGGGCTTTGGTTCCGGGGAGTTTCATGTTTTGTTCGTCGGCTTGTATTTTCCACCGTACGGCTTATATGTTTACAATTCCAATGAAGAAAAGGAAATTGGAAGATCAATCACATTGTTGAGATCATTCAAAAAGAATGGATTAGAGTGTGATGTATGAATTCCCTATAGCCAAGAAGGGTGTTACGACTATTGTTAAAAATATATTTCTAATGGAAGAATTCAGTAGTTTGTGGCTAATACAAGTTTGTATGAGCAAGATGGATTGGAGCTGATTTCTTCGAAGATTTATCATTGAATTTAGATTTGGTCTTATTTATTTTTAGTTTCATTTCAGTATTCTTTGAACTGTGTTCAGTTAATTATTTTAATAACAGTAGAATCTTTGACGGAAAAAAAAAACTAAAATGACTCTTATATATATATATTTGCTATGAATGTGTGTAGCTAGGATTAGCTGAAAATATGAAACGAAAACAATGTATATGTTGTTTTGATGATTTTGGGGAAAATCGTATTATTTGCCGAAACACATATTTATATGTCAGAACAATGTTTTAATCTAAGTTTTTATTTAAGATTGGGGATAATTTGATCACAAATTAAGAGTGTCTTACATGTAGGTACACGGCTAGTTAAAAATATCGTAAACATCTTAAAGATTTATACTAAGAATTAGTATTTTTTTATTTAAACCAATCCGCATTGGTCCAGGTGGTAAAGGAGTCCTAGCTGGGACCTCCGTCATCTGGGTTCGATTCGCATTGGCCACCTAGCCGTGTTATTAAGTTGGAATAACACGTAACCGGATGCAAGGCCTCGTGGGATTAGTCTTTGGCCCAGAAAGCCTTTAGGATCCCCACGGTTATAAAAAAAAAAGAATTAGTATTTATTTTTTATCTCTTGGTTTCTTTTCCAAGTAGCATCATGGTCGAAAAGATCTCTGTTCTTTTCCCTTCTTGCAAAAAACTGTATTTATACTATTACCCTCCCTGTTTACATAATGTCTATCTATTAAATTAATTATTTTTTTTATATCAATTGTACACCTGACAATTCGAAAATTATGTGCGTGATTATGGCGTAGGAGCTGAAAAGGTCCAGAAATGTGACATGGGAAGCACGACCCCTGCATTATATAAACAGCATTATATAAACAAGGGAATTTGCATTCAATAACCATCAAAAAATTATAATTCAAAAGATTATAATTCAAAAGATTATAATTCAAAAAATACAATTCAAAAAATAATCAAAACAATTATAATTTACAAAATAATCAAATTCTCAATATATATATCAAAATTTTCAATTTTGGATCTAGGTCTTTTAGTTATTTTTTTTTTTATTATTCACCAAATTCACCATATAAACAAGTAATTACTCGTTTAGATTTTTTTTTTTCAAAATAAACAAAAAACAAGAGAGAAAAATCAACTTTCACTTTAGTGAATGGCTTCTAAAAAATACCATTTTTTCCCTCAAAAATACCATTTTTCCCTCAAAAATAACATTTTTTCCTATTTAGAGTACGTTTAAAAATTTAGGGATTAAAATCTAGGATTAAAACTTAATAGGACTAGAGTATATATAGTGGTTAATAACTATGGGATTTAAGATTTTAGGGTTTAGATTTTAGAGTTAGTATATTTTTTAGGGTTTTGGATTCTAACACTAAATCCGGGATCATAAACTTTAAAACCCTATAAAATATTTTGGATTATTAAAATGGTAATTTTACTTAAAATCGATACACTATTAAAAATAGGTCATAAAAGATGGTACCAATGAAAAGTAGTAGTTCAAAAATGGTAGTTTTGAAATTTTCCCTTTGAAAATAACTCATATTTCGAATTTAACTGATCTATTTTATTAAAATATGATCTGAATAGCGAACTGTCCACATTCTGAATCACATGATTATTGGATTAATTCGGGTCCACCACAGAATAAATGATTTCTTGTATACTATTATTATTATTATTTTTATATATCAATATCATATTTGTTTGTTTTTTTAAAAAAATATGATGTCTAATATATAGATTATTAATAAAATATTTTAAATCTAGTTTAACCCTAATAAATAAAAAGATAAGACTAAAATATTAAACCGCCGAGTAACAACTAATTAGACATTATACTAAGAAATCTTAATTATCTTCATCATCGTTTTCTTCATTTTGTTCAGGCTTAATGAAATCATGATCAAGTCTAAAAATTCATAAATCACATAGTTTAATAGATATATTAATAACTTTGTTTTTTTTGGGTCAACTTGTGATGATATTAAGAGAATGTTAAGCTGATACAGAGAGTTCAAAAGATAATAACGCAGCTTTAGCACAAGAGTCTGCTGCCATATTAAGACTACTAGAAATGTAAACAATTGATATGAAATTGAAGTGGTTCATTAGCTCTCGGATATCGTCAAGGATTCCGTAAATTTCAGTATGATCTTCTTGTCCCGCGAGCAAGTTTACCATGGTGCGTGAGTCCGAGTGTAGTAGAACGCGGTGAAGACCCCAGTCCAATGCTTTAAGTAGTGACCACTTGATTGCCATTGCTTCGGCCGTTGAAGCAGAGTGTACGTTGCCGTATGCAGTAGAGAAGGATTGTATTGTGTTTGACTGACCAAAGACGCAACCAATGCCGCAAGAGTTAGAGGGTGTTTTCCATGCCGCATTTTGTCACTACAAGAAAACATGCTCATTGTTACCATGTATATAGTTGTAAAATAGTGGCAAAACAGGATATTGCAACCACATTCAGACGATATCATGTGGTGGCAATCTGATCGTCGCAAAAAAACTTGGTCGCAATTCGGTGGGAGTTTTGCTACCAATTTGCGACTATTATTTTGCATTACAAAAAATTGCAACGACATTGCAACTGTATAATTGATGGCCAAAAAATTGTAACTGACCTATTAGTCGCTATGTGGTTGGTTTTCTTGTGGCAAATTGGTGAGAATTTGTTTGCAACGAATAAGCCACAATCTTTGAGACCAAGTAATATCGTGGCATTGCGGTGAGTAATTTATTTAAGACAACATGACCACGACCAATGGAGTGGCATTCGTGGCTACAAACTCGTTGGTATTAATGCGACAAGAATGCCACTACTTAACTCGTTGTAGTTTCATTTTCGTGGCAATTTTTGCAACGCTTTTGTCACTGTTTTGGGTCTCTTTTTAACTAAGTGTCGGCAATATTTGCAACGGTTTTGATACTAAATTGTTATTATGATATTCATTATATTTCTTTGTTTTGTTTGATTTTATGTTTTAATTGTAAGATAAAATAATTAGTAAACAAATCAGAATTCTAAAAAAACCAAGTACACTGATATTTGAGCTCAATTTTTCTAACTGAGCAATGTAAAATTACATACCAGAACTCTAAAAAAAAACAGAAGAGTTCATACATTAACCAAAAGAGATTTAGAGTTTTAGAGTGGTTCTTAACAAAGAAGTCTATTTGTCACCCTCACCATCAGGCTCAATGCTTCCAGGTGGAGGAGTTTTTCCACTCCATTCACGCAGTTCCGGGTCCTTGTTCTTCAGGTACTTCATTAGCCAATCCAATTACTTCTGGTTCTCTTGTGACTCCGCTTCCCGCTTTCTGTTTAGCTCAGCCTGCTCTGCAATCCTCGCTTGCGCTTCCTCCAGTTGTTCCTCCAGGAGCTGCTCGGATAACTGCTAGTACTCTTGCCCTTTCCATATCTCTCAGAAAGACTACCTAGACCGTAAGGAGTACCTCGATCATCCTGGACAATACTCTGGAGAAAGATCTGGTTCATCTGCTCCGTAGTGAGTTGCGGAGTCTGAGATGCACCATCAGACGTCATGGAGACTTCGGCCTCCACTTCCGACAGCTTTTTTTTGAGATTCTAATGGTAAGCCTCTCCAATCTTTTGCGCCTTACGATCGACATAGGAGCCATCTTTTCTGGTATGGGTCTTCATGAAGACTTCACCAATGGAGACAGGCCTGCCCAACTCTTTGGCCTTGCAAACAAAGAAATAAAAAAAAAGACATCAAAATTAGCTAAGAAGATATAATGCTAAACTGAATTTAAACAGCACCAGAGAATGACTGAAACACTTACCATGTCACGCTCAATCTGTGCATGAGATTTAGGTCCACCAACATGTACATGTGGACCTAAACCATCACGAGGAGAGTTTCTGGAGTTTGAAGCATTTTCACTCCTCTCCCTGGCATCAACAGTGTTCCAATATTCATCCATTTGATCATATAGCTCCTGCCGGATCCAGCTTGGTCGCTTTCTTTTTCTCCGCACGTAGCTGATAAGACCTTTTAACTTATCCTTGCAAACTTTTTCAAACCGCTCCCTGACCAAGTGTGTGATCAGAGGGTCCCAAGTGAAACGGTGCTACAAAGAATGTAAAACAGGGACGTTAGAAGATGTAAAAGAAATAGAAAAAAAAAGACCACATAAGTTACAGATAGTGATAAAATCTAATAAAAGTGATTAAGTTGCATTCAAACAAGCTAAACTAAAATCTTTTTACGCGTACCGCAAGCTGTATGAAAAAGCGGTCTTGTATATCTCTTAGAGTCACGGACCAACTGTACCAGAGGCCATCAAACTTCTCTTTCAAGATCTTAGAAATCTTGCTCACCAATAGAGTATCATCCCTGGTAAACCTGCAAAGAGAAAAAGTAAACACTATTTACCATACAGTGATAAAGATTAAACAAACATATTCAGTTACTATGAAAAAGAATAATTCGAGACAGCCTAAACATAATTGGATGGTTAAATGTAAACAAACATATACAATTACTATACAGTGACACCAAGCCAGGAATAATGTTCAAACTGTAAAGGCATAAGTTGTATTCAAGAACAAATTAAAACAGTGGTTTGGCAAAAAAAAAAAATTTAAACAGTGAAAACAAAATAATCTTGTAGATTGATATATGATATACTCAAAAAGGAAACTGTAACAACGCATCATAGCTCAAGCATATAGTTCAAACATAAGAACATACAGAAAAATGCCAGATGAGGTGGAAAAATTACTTCCCATAAACCTTCACCCTCGGTAGGAGACAGCCTCGGC
This sequence comes from Odontarrhena argentea, assembly GCA_900406245.1. NCBI lineage: Eukaryota > Viridiplantae > Streptophyta > Magnoliopsida > Brassicales > Brassicaceae > Odontarrhena > Odontarrhena argentea. The sequence continues at coordinate 25,677 of OVAF01000535.1, read as the reverse complement.
AAATAATCGTCTCGGCCTGGCTTTGTCAGCAACTCATCAAGTGAAATCTGAGCATCATGGATACAGAGTCTTTCGGCCTTAGAAGGCGGTTCTTGAGCAGCGTCTTCATTGTTATCGTCATCTTGCATTTTGACAAAGGCCAAAGGTTTCAGCAACATGCAATGGAACATTAGCTTGCGAGTTATAAGTGCAATTGGAACATTAAACAAAGGAAAAAGAGTGGAAACGAACTAAGCCAGACATTTAACAAAGTATTTGAAAGTTATGTAAACCAAACATTACAAAATGTACAAGTGCAGAAATCAAAAGCAAATATTGAGTAGAGAAAATTAGACCAAAAAGAAGAAACATCATAAAAAGCTTATAATAATTCAGAACTCCTAAAGCAAATTAGTAATATTGGTCCATTGATAAACTGTCAATTTTATTTAGTAAAGGAGAATCGTGTATTAGGATATGTACTACTAATGAGCTAAGTAATTTATATCAACTAGCTTAATCTATAGTTTAACTACTAACTTTACATTCTGGTCCTAACACCGTTGGTTAATCTGTAGCATTCACTGAGTTAAATGACGTGAATGTGTATTAAAACCTATGTTCAACATCCAGACTTGAATCAAGTGTGATCATAACATTTGACATCTCTAGATTAGACAAAAGCACATAACCAATAATTGCTAATGCTCAAGAATCCTACAACTACAAATTCAAGACCAGGTATACAAAATTCCCCTTATTTCAATCAACCAGTGTGTAAATTTGTGCGAATCAGTGGAAAAGCACACTTACCATTGGTGATTCTCGAATTGGTCCTCTTCCTCCTCGTCTTCTTCTGGTTCATGTCGGATAGGACTGAGATCACCGGTGTTTCGTGTCTGAATAGGCTGGGTAAACCTTGAAGCTGGTGGAACAAGCGGACACCGTTGATCAGACGTCTCCCGACGCTGTTGTGAGGCAGATGCGGAGTGTGCGCCTGGTGAGACTCTGTATTGTTGGGGAAGGGACTTGCGACCCACAAACGGTGGTGAGTAGTTGGAAGTGGTCGGATTGGAAGAGGTTGACGAATTCCGTTTTTCAGTGCACATCCGTTTGTTCGTCTGAGTTCCACCGCGACGACCGCGACTTGACTTCGCCGCCGGAGCCATAAATCTGAGCGGCTAGGGTTTCAGGACAGGGCTCGAGATAGAGAAAGAGATTCTGCAGTGACTTAGAGAGATTCAGGGTTTTGATGAGTTAGAGAGAAAAAAGGGGTCTACGGATTTGCACTATCGAAGTGAAAGAGATTTAGGGTTTTTGTTTTTATATGAGTACACTTTACTAACCCACCACATTGCCACGACAGAAGAAAACTTTTTTTTTAAGATGGTAGGATTACAGTCGCAAAATAGTTACAATACAGTGTGAATGTAGTGGCAAATGACGACCCAAAGTGGCAAATCAATGAGAAAACCGTGGTAATAATGTGAAGTCGTGGCAAATTTGTGGGATTGAAGTGGGTGTTTAGTTGGTTTGTGGTGGCAAATAACCCCTAAACTAGGAAACATAAAATTTTGGTCCAACAATAAAAATTTTCACACATTTGGGTTCTTAGGAAATGTTATATGATTTTATAAGTGCAATGGGTAATTTTCACCCAAAAAAAAAAAATTACCATTTAGATTATATATTTCAAGTATGAATTGTATTTAAATGACATTTACATCATATATATAGGTGAATCACAATTTTGTTATGTTTGATTTTTAAAAATTATAAAATTAGGTTTTGTGTTCCAAACATATGATATACTAGGGAAGGTCCACGCTTTGCGCGGATTTGAAATATATTGTATTGGACTAAAATATTATAGGTATTGATATATGTTGAGACTCTTTTATAGCTTGATGAAAATGTGTTGTTCATTGGAAATTCGATGGATAAATAAAATGCAATTTTCATAAGTAGTTGAACAATTATTTTTTGATATTTTACTACACAACAAATTTTTATTTATTACATGTTTGAAATATATGGATCCGAAAATGTTTTGGGAGAATTTCGAAGTTCCATTATTTTGTACACTTTTTAAAAATACTATTGGAAGGAGGTAATTTTTAAAATGTATAATTTCTTAAGTATAAACTATTTTTAGGGTTTTAGGGTTTAATATCTATTGTTTAGGGTACATAATTTTTTTTTTATTTATCACCTGTTTGAAATATATACATGTATCATTTGATGAGTCCGAAAATGTTTTTGGGAGAATTACAAAGTTCTATTTTTTGTACACTTTTATAAAATACTATTGGAAGGAGGTAATACAGTGAAAATAAATATGCTTTATATTAAAATATGAATGGTAACATAGCAAAAATAGAGAAACCAAAATTTGCAATTAAAACCGTGCTAAGGCAAGCACCATTCATAATCTCAGCGTTATTCGTTATAGTACGAGGCTATTTGCAACCAACTTTTTTTGTTTGATATTTTTGATGTAGTTATTGTAAATCAATGAATTATATATAAAAGAGGTAAATTGAGGGGGACTAAAGATAAATAAATATTTTAATACGACATGTGGCAGTTTCTCAGAGCTAGTTGAGGAAGTAACTTCACTTTATATAATTTTGGGATATTTCGGATATCGCGGTATAATGATATTGTTAATAATATAATATGTAATTCATTTATTTGTAGACCGTGTCTTTTTAGGTGTGTTTTCAAAGGTGAGAAAAATGGTTTTTTTTTTTTTTTGCCCATGTTTGAACAAAATAATGTTTAGTGAATACAACATAGTCATTTTAATTTTGTTACATATTTGAAAAGTGATTTAATCCAGTTTTGAAAATTTAAATACAAGAAATCCAAATTTCTCTCAGTTGTATAGCGTAAAAAAATATATGTATCAAATGTCAAAATTTATTTTCATTTTGAAATATCTATCTCTCCACTACCACGTATGAGTATATGACTAACAAAAGTATAATTAATGTTTTACATGATAATAATAATTTTAGTCATTGTGTTTGTATATCTTTACAACTTAGTAGTATCTATTATAAATCACTAATAATTATGAATCAACTTAGTTAATGAATTTTTTGTCGTAGTCTAAGATGATTATATAAATGATTATTTTTTATTTTTTGTGTGAATCAATAAATTTTCTTATGACTATTTCAATACAAGATTATTTTAAGGTACTACGAAAATAAGAAATAGATGGAGTGAGATTTTATATGTAGTCAAATAACCGAAACCAAATTAAAAGAAGTGAAACTAAGATGGTTTTGAATTGAAAATATATATATAAAAGATGTAATTATTATAAATTGATGGATACTTTTTCTAAGAAAGAGCAAATTGAGAGGGACTAAAAAATTAAATAACGATAAAAAAGGGACACGTGTCAGCTTATCATGAATAGTTGGGAGAATGAACCTTACTTTATTATATAAGATTTTGTTGGAATGAGTGTGATTTTCATAAATTCCCTAAATTACTTAAAAAGAAAAACCAGAGTTGCATTTCAGTCACTAAACCGTATCATTTTTTCTGGCAGTGGGAAAATGGTCACAATAAAGTCGGAAAAAGTGGCATTTCCGTCGCAATTTTCTTTCAAAAATTTGAATACAATCTTATTGTGGCAATTTCGTGACAAAACCGTGGTAATCTTTGGAAGCCGTGGCAAATTCGCGGGATTGGAGTGGGTGTTTAATTGGTTTGTGGTGGCAAATAACTCCTAAACTAGGAAACATAAAATTTTTGTCCAACAATAAAATTTATCACACATTTGGGTTCTTAGGAAATGTTCATATGATTTCATAAGTGCAATGGGTAATTTTCACAAAAAAAAAAAAAAATTACCATTTAGATTATATTTTTCAAGTATGAATCATCATATATATAGGTGAATCACAATTTTTTTATGTTTGATTTTTAAAAATTATAAAATTAGGTTTTGTGTGCCAAACATGTGATATATTTTGTTGGAATGAGTGTGGTTTTTATAAATTCCCTAAATTACTTAAAAAGAAAAACCAGAGTTGCATTTCAGTCACTAAACCGTATCATTTTTTCTGGCAGTGGGAAAACGGTCACAATAAAGTCGGAAATCAGTGGCATTTCCATCGCAATTTTCTTTCAAAATTTTGAATAAAATCTTATCGTGGCAATCTCATGACAAAACCGTGGTAATCTTTGGAAGCCGTGGCAAATTCGTAGGATTGGATTGGGTGTTTAATTGGTTTGTGGTGGCAAATAACACCTAAACTAAGAAACATAAAATTTTGGTCCAATAATAAAATTTATCACACATTTGGGTTCTTAGGAAATGTCCATATGATTTCATAAGTGCAATGGGTATTTTCACCTAAAAAAAAAAAAATTACCATTTAGATTACATTTTTCAAGTATGAATTGTATTTAAATGACATTTACATCATTTATATAGGTGAATCAAAGTTAAATTCCATACGTAATGTATGGGTAAGAAGGATCAATATTGGATGGAATTATATATTTGCTTGATAAATATTTCAAATAACTTGTAAGCTTAAATATATAGTTGCATTGTGGTCACTAATACATATCAAATTATTGGGGTTGTGTGAAATTAGTCGGAAAATAAAGGCTAAGTCGTGGCAATATCGTCGGAATTCTTTAAAGTTACATATTAGTGGCAATTTTTGTCCTTGGCAGATTTTCCAATTTCAATTTTGTGTCCAATTCTGTAATATTTTTATTTATTCATCTTTTGTGCCTATATATAAAATTTCATGGTTAAGGGTAAACATTCAAAAGTGTCAAGTTTTATCGAAAATAAAATTTAAACCAAACGAGTATCATATTGAATTACGATCCATAATTAATTAAACTACTAATCATCTAAGAAGATTGATTGCATTGGAATTCATCATTTGGTTTTATCTCCCCGAAAATTGACTCGTGATTTACCTAACCCCCACGAGGTAAATGCCTATTATGGACATCAATGATTACAACTACATACCCACTACATCACAGAGTTTCAAAACAGTGGTAAAAACGTTTGCCACAATATTCTCACGTCATGTTTTCGGCTGCTTTGTAGTCGCAGTGTAGTTGCTTTTCAACCAACAAATCTGCGATTGCTTTTATCGTGGTAATATAGTTACTTTGTAGTGGCAAATTTTCCACGTAATTAAGACTACAGTTTTTGGTGGCATTTTTTAGACAATTTTGCCACCATTTGTTTTTAGTGGGTTTAACGACGCAATTTAGTATCCGTCTGCTCGCAAATAATTGCCACTGCCTCTGCAGTGACAATTTTGTGGTGACAATTAGCCTATTTTCTTGTAGTGTGTGAATATAGCCTCTGTTAATGGAGGTAGAGTCTGTCGTGTGTCTTGAGGGCTGCTTCTAGTGTGCATCAGTGGGGATAAGTCGGTGTTATTGGCTTCCGTCCAGCTTTGGGCATCTAAGATGGCTGATAACAGAGTGTCCCCCTCTGTTAACTTTCTATTGGAGAATAACAAGTTGTTCCTTGCGATCCAGAGCCGCCAAATGATCCAGGGATACAACTCACCACCATTCAAACCAGAGGGTTGTAAATTCACCTTTCCTTTGGTTTCTTGTAGAAACTCTTTGAATGACATACCAAATCTAATAGAGATTCCTGCATTTGGTGTTGCGTCCCATATTTTTTGTGCAAAAGGGCAATGGAGGAATAGATGTTCCACTGTTTTCGGATCTCCGCATCGACGACATTGCGGATGTTCGATGATTCCTTGTTGTAGGAGTTGCTCACCAACAGGCAGAGCATTAATACACGCTTTCCATATTAGCGTGTTGACTTTGGGTGCTGCCTTTAGCTTCCAAACATGCGCTTACCAATTGAAGTCAGGGTCCAAGTTTGTTTCCCCTTGTAGCGAGCGTAGTCCATAGCCTGAACGAGTGGTGTCTGATCCTGCTTTGGTGGGGAGCCAAACTATTCGATCCCGACGTTTCCTCTCACTCCTAGGCAGTAGGAGAATCAATTGTTAATGAGGGATGAGATTTCTGATTTTGGGAATATCCCACTGGTTTGTAGCCTCATCAATTAGGCTAGAAACAATGGCCTCTTGTAAGTGTTCAGGAGCACGGCCCATGATCCGAGAAGGATTAGAAGTGGACAACCAAGGATCCTTCCATAAACTGACGTTGTCTCCCTCTCGTACAAGCCAGCCTAAGCCAAGTTCCAGTACGTTCCTTCCAGCTAGTACGCTTTTCCAGCCATAAGAGGTTGTCTTTGATGGGGTGCACTTTAGGAAGTGCGTGTCTTGGCAATATTTGCCTAGGAGAACTCGGGACAACAGAAGATTTGAAAATTGAGCAGCCTCCAACTGATCTTTGCAAGGAGCGACTCGTTGAATTTAATGATGTCACGAAAGCCGAGTCCCCCGACGTTTTTTGGATATGAGAGTTTCTCCCAAGAGACCCAAGCCATTTTCCGTTTGTCGGGTTTGTCATCCCACCAAAAACGAGTTAAGACGGATTGGATAGTTCGGCAAAGTGTGATGGGGATCATAAAGCAAGACATGGCATACGAAGGCATCGCCATTAGTATCATTTTGAGCATGACTTGTTTACCGGCCGAGGAGAGAAACCTTGATGACCAATTATGTGATTTTTGTCGTATTTTGTCAATAATGACTTCAAAAATATCTCTCTTCCTTCTTCCAAAATGTTCCGGTAAACCCAAGTATCTCCCGGATCCGCCTTCATTGTTGATTTGGAATATGGTTTTTATCAATCGTTTCCTAGCCGGTCTCATCTTCCGGGATAAAGTGATGGAGGATTTAGCAAGACTTATGCTTTGTCCACTAGCCAATTCATATTGAAGGATCTCACCAAGTTTCCGACAACTCTTGGTGTTAGCTTTGATGAAGAACATAGTGTCATCCGCAAAGAGTAGGTGGTTGATAGATGGGCTTCCCGGTGAGACCTTGATCCCAAGCAATGATCCGTCTAGTTGAGCTTTCCGACAAAGCCCGGATCATACTTTCGTACAAAGTATGAAAAGGTAAGGTGACAACGGGTCTCCTTGACGAAGTCCACGGTAGGAATGACTTTTCCTTGTGGAGCTCCATTTATAGAAGAAGGAATAAGACACCGAGGTAACGCATTCAAGGATCCAAGTTACCCAAGTTACCGAGAAGCCAAACCGTAGGAGAACCTCCTTTAGAAAGTCCCATTCAATGCGGTCATATGCCTTACTCATGTCCGTTTTGAGGGCTAGAGAGCCATAAGTTGTAGCTTTAGAGCGTTTGAGTCCATGAAGGATCTCATGTGTAATGAGAACATTATCAAAGATTGATCGACCCGGGACAAAAGCAGATTGAGTCTCGGATATAAGAGATGGGAGAATGGATTGTAATCTTTTGGTGATGATCTTTGCCACTATTTTGTAAGAGATGTTACAAAGGGCAATAGGGCGGTATTCCAATACTTTACGAGATCTTAGGATTTTGGGGATCATTCGTATATAAGTTTCATTCCACTTTGAAGGAAATTTTTTGGTAATAAAGAGTGATGGAATCCTGCCGTGAAGCCGTCCGGGCCAGGTGCTTTTCCTGCGTGAATTGAGAGGGCTGCCTTCTTAATCTCCTCCGCAGTTGAGATGGCCTCAAGCCTGGTGTTCATTGCATCGGTGATGAGTGGGTTAATAGCATTCTCTACCACCTGTAAAGATTTTGTTGAGGCGGAGGTGAACAGATTTTGGTAGTAGTCCGAAATAAGTTTCGCAATTTCAGGTTCCTCATAGAAAGCTTCACCAACATAATTTTCTAGAACTGCGATCCGATTGTGTGCTCTGCGTAGTCGAGTGGCCGCATGGAAATATGCTATGTTTCTGTCTCCGCCTTGTAACCACAGTATCCGGCTGCGTTGTCTCCAAAACAGCTCCTCTTCTCTATAAGCTTGTTCCAGTTTCAAAGTGAGAGTGTGAATGACCGCCATATCTGGGGAATCCACTGAAAGTGCTCTGTCAAGAGCTACTTGTGTTTCCCTAATGAGCTCAGAACTGTTGATGTTCTGTTGTCTAGACCACTTGATGATTTCAAGTCTGCATTGAGAGATTTTCTTCTGAAGTGGTGCAGAGCCTTGTTTTGTCCAGACTGATTGGATGAGATCCCAAACTTCTTTATTGTATTAATAACTTATATACAATTTTATCCACAGTTAGGGCCATAGTTTAATGGCAGAAAGTAAGTTCATTTTAAACATGCACCATCACATCCGATATCGAATTTTTTTACATGCATTATAGATGATTTAGATTAATAGACTGATTAGTTGTGTCCTACACATATTACATGGTTGACATCATGTTTTAGGGTATTTTTCAGCAAAAGTCTTCTCTAATTCATCATACTGAAAAATTCGCCTACTTCACCTTCTACTATCCAAATTGATTTATAACCACATATTTGAAAAAAAAACCCAAATCACCGATTCAACTAATTGGACCGTGTATCAATAACACATGTTTTGGAATTTTTGATGTTCTTTAATTACTAGTTCATATATAGTACTAAACCCGAAACGAAATAGTGTCGAGGTCGGAGTTAAACCAATCCGATTGGGTTGGTTTAGTCCGAACGCGGAAACATTGTAAAATAATTTACATATGAGAGCTTTCTCTATGGAACGCATAACACATACTTACCTTTTTTTTTTTTTGTTATTTATTACAATTCTACGCTTAAAATGACAAACTTAGAACTTTTTTTTACCAATAAAAGAAGAAGATAAACTGATAATAATTAAGACTATTTCTTCTCATTATTAAACGGAATTTTATTTTCGTTTCTAAACTTAATTTTTTTTATTTCAAGACTGTTACAAATTTATAGATAACATATTATTTTTTTCTTCAGCCTCATCATCGTGGGAAGTTTTCAAATGTCGTCACCATTTAATCTCGACATCTATATCAAAGTGACGTTTCATTCTCCCAACTGCTACGTCAAAACAATTGCGACTCTTATCGATCAGGACAAATTCAAGGTATAATATTATTTAGTTTAACTTAGCTTTGATTTTTAATTATTATAATAACAATGGTTTGTTAAACCGTTATTGAGGGTTAGGGTTTTCATATTCGTTTCTTAAACTTTATTTCACAGCTCTAGTTCGTCCTATAAAAATTGTTTTTGGAAATACTTGTTTTCATATGTGTCTTGACTCTCATGTAATACGTAATTTAAAGTTCGGCACCTGGGAATTAATTATTTATAGTTGAGGTATTCAAATGTTTCTTGAAATAAATATGATGGAAAAATAACTGCTTAAGGAAATAAATAACACAATATTAATCCACCATTAATTAACTTTAAACCATCCTATTCACACATGACTACAAAAGTAAATAACAAAACTAGATTAAACATAACTACTAGGGATGTCAAACGGGCATGCCCGCGCCCGTTTGACCCGCCCCGCCATGGCCCGCGTCTTCTTGCCGCCCGCTGCGGGCACGCCCGCCAAGACCGCGGGTTCCATGGTTATGTCCATGCCCGCCCCGCCTTGCCCGGCGGTCCTAACGGGCGGCCCGCGGGCTTCCTTAATGGACAAGAAACCGCGGGCTAAGCCTTCTTCTTCCTAGTTTCTTAATCACGAATGGTTTCACGGCACATCCAACACATGTGATAGTGGAAGCCCATAACACACGCATAAATTTGTTTTTCCAGTGTCATTAGAAACTGAAAAACTGCATTATCACTTGATGAATTATATTTTTAAAAGAAAACCAAACAATACGTGCCTGTAGAACTTTACAAACATTTGAGTTACTTTATTCTTCTTATGATCGCATTGTGATTTCTAGCGTAGAGCGTCGGCTTGGGTCAAAAAACTTGCAGAACTCAAATTCACCATCACCGAGAATGGAAGAAGATTTGATAGAGTCCAATAATATTATGGAATCTTGGATGTATACATAAAAAATGAGATAAGATATATTTGCACGTTACTGAAGAGGCATACATGTATTGGACAAAGGCACAGCTTTTACTTTACTTCTATTTCATGTGGGTCAAGCAATAGTCTTGCTTGCATCACTCACTCAAGAATTGTACTCTTTACCAAAACATAAGCAAAATATGCATATAATAAGAAAAATTTGCCACAAGTGAAATTCTCAACCCACTTCGATTTAGTTTTTTACTAGGAACCCAAATTTATTAGTCAATAACATGTATAGAACTTGAACATATGCAGAAATGGATCACTGGCCAGAAACAACACAGTAAAACCAAATTCATTGACATTCACGAAATTTTATATTATTTTCTAGTAAATAAATGTACATAAAATTTGAAAATCACTAACTTTGTGTTATACAAATAACTTTGTGTTATACAAATAGCCAATTTACCACAAACAAATATTAGCGTTGGACAAACTATGGAAAGTATGAATTTAAGAAGATCAAGAGAAGATTTTAAATGCTTGATCGGTTCTAGGAGTAAATGATGAGGATTTTTGGCGGGCAAGCCCGCCGCCCGCAAGCCCGTCGCGGTCCGCCCCGCATTAGCCCGCCGCCCGTGACGGTCTTGCCCGCGAGACCCGCCATTTTGGGGGCATCCAAAAAAATGTCCATACCCGCCCCGCTAGACTCTTAAACGGGCGAAGCCCGCGGGCATGTAGCCCGCTTGACATCCCTAATAACTACAGAGAGATTATGATTAAAAAAACTTAAATCTCAATTAAAAATAAAATTAAAAAACAACAAAAGTTCCTAAAAAATTCCATGGTTCTTAGATAATAATTAAATGGCTTAATAAAATTGTCTAATGGTCTTTAGTTTACATAGTAAAAAGTGATAAAAAAACCAATTTTTTTTTTTTTTTTTTTTTTTCAAATAACCAATTTCCCTAGTCAGGCGACGCATTTTGGAGCATACACAATGCCTGGTTAGTGCCTTGGGTGGAACTTGGAAATGTGGTCGTGTTGAAAATGGCTGTGCCTTGAGGGTGGTCCTTCCAGGTAGCTCGGCCTTTGCTCATGCCCCAAAATGTGCTCGGTAAGTGTGTCTTAGCTCGGTAGCGTGAGGGTGAATATCGTACAGTATTGTAAGAAAAAAAATTATCGTTACAAATTTTTTTTAGACTTGTGGAAAGATTTGAGATGCTTAAAGATTGGTCTCCAAAAGACTTGATGAGTTGGAGATCCCAAATGCTTAAAGTTGTAAACTATAGCAACTTCTTCCGTTACTATGAATATAGATCCCATAATTTGACTTTTTCATGTATGTTTTTTTTTTTTTTCCCGGAGTTTTTATTCATTTTATTTTACTTTATATATTCATTATAATAACTAATAGAAGAACAAATAATATTACTATATTTAAATCAATTTTTTAAGCATTAATGGTAACAAAAAAATTAATAGTTAAAAGTAAATTTATGACTCCATGGACCAACATTCTAGTTTAGGGGAGGTTTTGGTGAGAATTTGTATTTTAAGATTTATACTATGAGTTAAATACCACCGAAATACCAAGATCTACACAGCCTCTAGTTCGATGGGTATAAATCTCTAGGCAAAGCTTGAAGATTTTATATATGTGATTTTCCCTAAATTATATAACCCACAAAATACTTTTCTGATATATAAGCTTAAGAGTCGAGGCGCAACGAAAGATTAGCTTCATCTCTTCTCGAAAGGTTAACAATGACTCCCTCCACGTCTAGAGAAACCCTCTTCTTTATTTGGCCTTCCACTCACATGCAAACACATATATAAATAAATATCAATGAACACACATGTGTCTTTGCAAGACAACCCTAACACAGTTGTGTTTGTGGACTTGGTCTCTCACCTTCTCCGCGAAATTGAGCGAGAGATCAACAATTTTTTCACCTCTTTACATAAATATATAATCGCTGCAAACAAGAAATGGGAGTAATGGATGCAAGATGGCAAACCGTAGTTCCATTTATAGTTATGGCGTTGATGGAGGCATGTACTATTGCACTAACCATCTTAGCCAAGACCGCACTAACGGGTGGCATGAGCCCTTTCGTCTTTATTGTCTACACCAATGCACTTGGCTCTCTCCTTCTCCTCCCTTACTCTTTCTACTTCCATCGAGGTGAAAGGTACTTGTAGAGCATACTCTTCGTGTCTCTTGTCGTTCTCGATATGGAATTTATTATCAAATGATGCTCTGGCGTAATTAATTTTTTGCAGGGACGATGAACCGTTCCTCACCAAACCTTCGCTTGTTCGTATCTTCCTTCTTGGTTTTACAGGGTCAGGCTAAATATCTATCATTCTATGTCAATACTTCTTTTACTTGATATATATAAGTGATAACAGAATTTGAAAAAGTAATGAGATTTTATTTGGTTTTAGTAATGTTTTAAGATTCTGTAATTATAATTTTTTTCTTCTTGAACAGGGTGTTTATGTACCAAAACTTGGCCTTTTTGGGGCTAAGTTATAGCTCTCCAATTGTGGTATGTGCCATGGGCTTGCAGTCACCTGCTTTCTCCTTCTTGATCTCTCTTGCTCTTGGGTAAACTTTATACCTCTCTTAAATTCAGCTTTTGTTTTTTTTTTCTTTCCTAAATAACATCTTGGTTCTTTGATTTTGGATATATTTGGAATAAAACAAATAAGCAGGGAGCGAGGGTTAGGATGGGAAAGTAATATAACAAGAGGAAGAGTGATAGGCACGTTGATATGCTTCACAGGAGCCATAGTAGAAACTATTTACTTAGGCCCTTTTACTCGCCCTTCTCCTTCTTCATCCCCAAACTCCAATTTCCTCACTACAATCTCACACCACTTGACCTTCTTCAAAAACTCCGAGAATTGGGCTCTCGGCTCTCTCCTTCTCGCTTGCGCCACGCTCTCTATCTCCATTTGGAATATCATACAGGTATTGTTACCTCGATTATGATATGATGCATACATGATTTTGATTATTAAATAATATGCTTTGGTTTTTGGTATATCAGTTGGATACAGTCCAGAAATATCCTCAGGTGATGAAAGTAGTGTCTGCCTATAGCTTAGCTGGGACACTCCAATGTGCAATCTTCTCAGCGTTCATGGAGCCAGACATAAGTGCATGGAAACTTCAACTTAACATGGACCTATATCTTATTATGGCCACGGTATGACTATTTGTTATATAACTATATGTCGAGAAAATTCCTTAATTTTGGTTGTCCATATTGTTAAATTTTATAGGGCTTATTTGGGAGCATAATACGAACAAGTGTTCAAGTAAAGTGTTCAAAAATGAAGGGGCCATATTATGTGCCACTATTTAAGCCATTTGGGATCCTTTGGGCTACCATTTTTGGCACAAGCTTTTTTGTCAATAGTCTTCACTATGGAAGGTAAGAAAAATATACAAAAGTTCATTTCTTTTTAATTCAAGCTAGTTTTTTTTTTTTTTTCTTAATCTCGGAATCGGTTTGGGTTTTTCCTTTGGGATTAAAACCGAATCAAATTTGAGTTCTATAAGAAGATTTTGATTCCGGTTTATAATTTTGTTATAATCAGATAAATCATATTTTTATATACAAAAAATTTTCAGTTAGGTTTGGTTTTTTTTTTTTTTAAATAAGTAAAGATAATTTAAACAAATATTACGTTTGGCTATTTCTGTCACAATTTTCTATTTGGTTCTGAGAGGTTTGGTTTATTTGTTGAACGTTTTGTGAACAGTGTGTTAGGAGCAGCAATAGCAGGAATTGGATATCTAACGATAATGTGGAGTCAAGTTCAAAAAGATGATCAAAAGGAAACGATGGAAGATAATGACGATTCAAATGATCAGACAACTCCACTTTTGCTCGGAAACGGTGATGCTGATCAAGTTTAATCGAGAAGGCATTGTTTGCAAAATATTTTTAGTTGCGTTATATTATTAAACACAAAGGGTTAGTAAATCGAAGAATATNAAAAAAAAAAAAAAAAAAAAAAAAAAAAAAAAAAAAAAAAAAAAAAAAAAAAGAATATTAAAACAAACGAACAAAATAGAGTGTGAAGGGAATATACAAAACAAAGTCGTGGAACTTTTATAGTTAAATCGTAAATCTCTTTTTTTTTGTTTTGTGCGAGGAATGTATCAAAGTCAATAATATATAAAGGTAATATGACTTGTAAACTTGTATCTATCTACCCATGTTTTACTTTATTAAGTTATCAAACGAACTGAATCAATCTTATCAAGCGCGACCCACGATATTATGGGGAGCTTGAAACAAAATAAAAATGGGGCAATGATCGTAGATATGAATAGGACAATGGCTATTTTTTTTTTTTTTTTGAATTTCTTATATATAAATATTTTTTCCTTAATAGACCACTAGATTTTGGGACCATTAGAATGTAAAAAGATTTGGGGACCAGAACCCATGTTCAATAGATTTTACTCAGGATTGGCCTATTTTGGGGTCAAAATCCCCCTCTCAAAATCAACGTCAAGATGACTCAGTTTATAGGAAAACAGCTAAGCCTAAAAGATAAAGCCTATCACTCCTCAAAGATGAAGCCTATAGCACTTTAGGGGGAAGTAGCCTAAGACAACTAAAAAATTGCTAACTATCGCTCCTAGGACATCTCGAGAAAGACTGTACATGAAGTTGAAGCCTACCACCCTGCAGAGGAAGACAACCTCGTACTCTGCTGAAGACAACCTCATACTCTGCAAAAGAAAGCCTAGAATCCTAAAAACGACTAATTCTGGAAATGAAGCCTAGGACTCCAGGAGAAATACAGACCGACCGGTACTACGATGGAACATGCCGACCTGGTTTGATCATCGATAGGCCGACCTGGTTTGGTCATCAACAGGCCGACCTTGATGTTGCTTGGTACAAGCCGACCACTCCCTCAACTGACGAGCCGACCATACTCCGAGTAAACAGGCCGACCACTTCGCCATCTGAAAGGTCGATCCCCTCATTCACCAGTAAAATTGATGACTCGACATTTCAACGCTACGATGACCCATGGTCTTCATTACGGTCCGTGGATTCAGCCCATCTCAACGGAAACATTCACGAAGCCCATTTTGCCGACTTAGCTGACATATCATGGTTTTTAGGTGTTTTCGGACCATGATATCTTGGTGTTTTCGAGTCTTTTTGGTGTTTTTGGAGACTTTTACAGGACTTTGGACGAGTTGGATACTTGGGAGCTTTATGGAGCATTCTGATAGTCAAATGGAGCTTGAAGAAGATGGAATTCGGATTTGAGGACTTGCATCGATCGACACAAGTATTGTGTCGATCGACACACAATTTCCCAAAAGATCGTGGAATGTTCGGATCGATTGAAGAATCCAAGATCGACCATATTGCTGATGTGTCGATCGACACAAGTGATGCATCGATCGACACAAGAAGATTTCCAGAAGATTCACGACAAAAAGGCAGTTTACCATATTTGCAAACTTGGCCACAAAGTTTCTAGGGTTTTCCTTTTTACCCAATTCGTGTTTGAGCCTATAAATACTCTTTTTCCAGCCATTGTTTAGGCTATCTTTAGTTTTTGCTTGAGTTTTTAGGGAGAGAAGTCTCATTAGCTTTGAACCCTTGTTTTTACTCTTTATTATTATATTTATGCAATTTACTTCAGATATATCTTGTTCATACATGATTATGTCTGAGTAGATACCTTGTTAGGTTTAAGGTTTTTCAAAGGAATTGATGAATTGTTAGAATTGCTAGGGTTTTCATATTAGATCCTTCATCTAGACTATGCTCAATGCTAATTCTTGATTGATCACCTAGAATTATGATCTTAGGTTAATTGGTAGATGCGAGAGCATTATTAGTTGCCTGAACTGTCTTAGATGAGCAATATTCCTATTCGCAAAGAGATTTGGTTTAGGTTTATTGTGAACAATTGAACTTGTTATCATTGCTGGTTTTAATACTTAGGATTCGCAAAGAGATTTGGTTTTCTAGTATTTTGACTTAGATAGTCTTCGCAGCGAGAGCTGGTTGATTTTACATTCGTGTTTGAGTTCTAGGATCATTCATCATATGCAATTTGACAATTCTGATTTCCTGCGAATTTCCCTGGGCCTGACGCTTCGTTTATTGCTTTATTAAATTGCTATCACCTGCTCTCTTTACTTTAATTGCTTTTAGTTTAATTCCTTTGATTTTCTTAGCTTTATTTACATTCACGAACTGTAGTGCAAAACTTGGTCTTCGTGGATTCGATACCCGATCTATACTACTGCGTTTGCTGTGCACTTGCAGTTATATACTAGGGTTTAAAACCTGTGTATCAAGTTTTTGGCGCCGTTGCCGGGGACCAATTCTTTGCCTACAGTTTTTGGATAACGGATATAGTCTAAGAACTAACTTGTTCTTCTTTTGCTTTTGCTTTCAGGTTTATGCAAACGAGGAGTCAGACTTCTGACAATCTGCAAGCTCTCACCAACAAAGAACTAGCAAGAGCCNTTTGCCTACAGTTTTTGGATAACGGATATAGTCTAAGAACTAACTTGTTCTTCTTTTTGCTTTTGCTTTCAGGTGTATGCGAACAAGGAGTTAGACTTCTGATAATTTGCAAGCACTCACCAACAAAGAACTAGCAAGGACCGAACGAGAAAACAGGAAGAAGTCAAAATCAGTCACGATGGGTGATAANATCAAGCCTCAGCTGATCTCGTTAGTCGAAAGGCACCCGTTCCATGGACTGCCTGCTGAGAACCCGGTGGACCACATCGAGAGATTTGAGTCGATTTGCGGGACTACAAAGGCGAATGGTGTACCAGCTGACTACATCAAGCTCAAACTATTTCCATTCTCCATCGCAGACAAAGCGGCTAGATGGCTCAAGTCGCTTCCTGCTGGA
>OVAF01000534.1:0-29682 GCA_900406245.1 Odontarrhena argentea | reverse complement strand
CTTGGTGTTACATTAACTCATGAACCTGGATTTCATCAGGTACATTAATTTTGAGTTAAAGCCTTGAGTTTGAGTTATTGACAAGTTTTAGTATTCACTGTGTCATTGATGCCGATTGCTCAACATTAAAGTTTCTGCATATTGGACAAGTTTAGCTAATGAAGAAAACATTAATTCACTTGCCGTATTTGGTTTATATTGGGTACTGTAGGTAGCTAGTATTCTAGATCATGTAAGTTGCCGTTTTTAGGAATACCTGTAATTTATATATGTTCTTTTTTCATAGATTGATGTAAGAGGGAATCTATTTGGACTGCTGTGTGCACACCCTTTATCTCCATTGGTATCTCTTCATCACTTGGATGCAGTTGATCCCTTCTTTCCGAAAATGAACCGGACAGAATCGGTGGCTCATCTTATTAAAGCTGCAAATTTGGATCCCGCTAGGATTTTGCAGCAGAGTGTGTGCTATGATTCTTCAAACACAGTAACGGTTTCGGTTGTGTGGGGTTATGCGGTTCAAGTTTATCAAGGCAATAAGCTCCTTCCGGATCTTCTCACCCCGCAAAAGACCTTTTCTACATGGAGGAGAGGGTCAGGGGTCCAAAGCAACTATATGTTCAGTACAAGAGAATATCCCAGAGATCCATGTGCGAGACCGCTCATCTTTTTCCTGGACAGTGTAGGATCAGATGGAACTGAGGGAACATGGAGTAAATATAACCTCCATAGTGTCCGGAATTGCCGCAGAGCAGAAGCTGTTAAGCGTTTAGAATATATCCAAGTGCTATCTCATAAGCTGGGACTTGATGTTGAACAGGTATAATAATATAAATACTCTTTGTTTCTCAGTTAATCACCTTCAATTATACCTGGATTCACCTTTTTCTTACAAATGCAGATGAATCCTCCCCGCCGCCAATGCTGTGATATCCAATCGCCTTATAACAAATCAATGGTAATTAGCGTAAGGAAATGCATGCCAGAAGAGCTAATTGCCATGAACACTTAGCGCTTTCTCTTGGCCAAGAATTTGAAGAATCAGCTAACCAAAGCCGGAGCCAGTAATACGGTTCTTTTGCTCCATGCCAATGGCAGAATACTAAGTAAGTATCTCGGTGCTTCACAATATATGTGAAAGAACTGGACTTAATGCTCAATCGAACCTAATGTTTTTGTCTTATAGCCTGTAGGTACCGTAAATTTATCTTCCTAACCAACTCCNCATGCCAATGGCAGAATACTAAGTAAGTATCTCGGTGCTTCACAATATATGTGAAAGAGAACTGGGCTTAATGCTCAATCGAACCTAATGTTTTTGTCTTATAGCCTGTAGGTACCGTAAATTTATCTTCCTAACCAACTCCAAAAGTTTCTCACATAAACCTGTTTTGGAACCATCCAGAATACTCGCCTGATTTTGCATTTTCCCACTAAACCGCTTTTGTAAAACGCGCTGAAGGACGAGGATAAAACTCATATCCTTCCTCTGTATATGATTGTCCAGACTTTGATATGTCTCAAGGTTTTGAGTTTTTTGGTCATGGGGGAGATAGTCACTTGCTCTCTCAGTGTCACACCTTTTGTTTCGTACACAATTGTAAGATTTTGGTTAGTGAAGTTTCGGAAGTTTTCTTTTGTTTCTACACAGAANAGATAGTCACTTGCTCTCTCAGTGTCACACCTTTTGTTTCGTACACAATTGTAAGATTCTGGTTAGTGAAGTTTCGGAAGTTTTCTTTTGTTTCATTTTTAAAACACAGAAACTTGTGAACTAAGTTTGCAGATGGGAAAAAAGTGAAATCACTTCTTTTGGAAATTGAGTTTACCAATGAAAAATGCAAAAAGAGAAGCTAAGAGAATGGGAAAGGCCATTAGAACCGCAGCTACAAGAGCCAAAGAGTCATATCTGTAACCAAAATAATCCTCCAAAAAAACTGAAACTCTCTTCTTCTCTCCAAATGCTAATATCTCTTTCTCCATATCACCATACTGTGAGGTGAGAAACCCATTCAAAACCCATGACGTTGGACTCAAGTAATACATCCAAATCCACCATTTCGGAATGTTCTGCATCAACAAAACTCCCACATTTTCGCATCTTTGCTTATTTTGAATCAAACTTGGTGACTAAATTTAAAGACAAAGAGGACTTACAGGTTTTGGCATGACATAACCGGCAAAGAGATTGACGATGGAGTAAAAAGAGGAGCGGAGAGTAAAAGCAACGTGAATGTTTGGGGTCACCACAACTAAAAGCATACCGAAATAGTTGAAACTAAGCAGTGAGCAGAAGATTGTGTAGAAGCTGCAAAACACTTTGTAGACCGACCAGTGATAGCCAACCATAGGATATACGATCATCACATAAATGATGGATTGGAATAATGAGTATGGAATTTCAACCAACACCTGCCAAAAATTAAGCCTAAAATCATTTCCCAACGCCAAGCGTTATTCATCTTTTATGATTGATTGAGAAAATGTTTAAAACCTGAGCAAAGGAATACGCGGATGAAGTGTACATACGAGCAAATCTTTCGCGGTAGAAGACATTCCGTTCGGTAGCAATGCAGAATAACACTGTTGAGCAATTGTTTATTCCAGAGAAAAGAACCACCGTGTACATTGAGCCAAATATGTTGAAAAGATCTTGCTGATTGTTTCTGCAAAGAAGAGAGAGGTAAACAAAGTATCAATACTATAATTACAGCTCTCTGAGAGAAAACAAGTAAAAGAGATGGTGGGGAAGAGACCAACATTTCCTTAGCTTTTTGCCAAAAGAGAATGCCACAGAGCATACAAGTAAGACACATGAAGATGATGCGAGTAAGATTGTAGGAAGGGTTTCTCCAATAAGAGAGATGTTGTTTCCAGAAGCATGCTTTGAATTGTTCCCACCACGTTTGAGCATATCGTGAAGAAGAGATTAATCTCTCTGCTCCCGAAGAAGTAGAACTCATTTTCTCTATTGCCATTTTGTTCTCCCTAAAACATAAAGAAAATGGATAGTAAGACCGAGGTTTTTCCCAGTAACTGTTTCAGGATAACATTTAAAGTGTTTGTAGACTAACTTAAACAAGGTTGATTCCTTGTACATTTGTGAAAAATTNGAAGCATGCTTTGAATTGTTCCCACCACGTTTGAGCATATCGTGAAGAAGAGATTAATTCCTCTGCTTCCAAAGAAGTAGAACTCATTTTCTCTATTGCCATTTTGTTCTCCCTAAAACATAAAGAAAAATGGATAGTAAGACGGCGGTTTTCTTCCAAAAACTGTTTCAGGATAACATTCAAAGTGATTATAGACTAACTTAAACAAGGTTGATTCCTTGTACATTTGTGCCAAATCAACACCAAGTTTGTCTTCTGATGATTTAGAAGTAATGTCTAGTATCCAAGTGGCTGGATTAGTGTTCTCTTTCCTTTCCGGAACACCAGGAATGCTCTACAGTTGAATATTATTGTCGTAAATAGAGAAGCAAACCAAAGTTTATATGCAGCATTATTTAGAAACTGACCATAAAATATTCAACAACTTTGCTTGATTGTTGTCCGAGAGGTCCGCAATAGATAAGCGTTCCTCCATTTTTCATCAGAATCAGCTGAAACAAAAGGGTCACATAATGTACTTGAATGTTTTTTTCTCAAGTTTTTCAGGAGTATTACCTCATCAAATGCTTCAAAGATATCTATGCTTGGCTGATGAATCGTGCAAACAACGGTTCTACCAGTCTCAGCGATGTTCTTCACAGCTCTCATAACAATCGCAGCAGCTCTTGCATCTAATNTAGAAGTAATGTCTAGTATCCAAGTGGCTGGATTAGTGTTCTCTTTCCTTTCCGGAACTCCAGGAATGCTCTACAGTTGAATATTATTGTCGTAAATAGAGAAACAAACCAAAGTTTATATGCAGCATTATTTAGAAACTGACCATAAAATATTCAATAACTTTGCTTGATTGTTGTCCCAGAGGTCCGCAATAGATAATGGTTCCTCCATTTTTCATCAGAATCAGCTGAAACAAAAGGGTCACATAATGTACTCGAATGTTTTATTTTCTCAAGTTTTTTAGGAGTATTACCTCATCAAATGCTTCAAAGATATCTATGCTTGGCTGGTGAATCGTGCAAACAACAGTTCTACCAGTCTCAGCGATGTTCTTCACAGCTCTCATAACAATTGCAGCAGCTCTTGCATCTAACCCTGTGGTTGGTTCATCCATAAATATAATTGAAGGATTGGCAACAAGCTCAACAGCTATTGTTAGTCTTTTGCGTTGTTCTGTTGTTAAACCGTTGATTCTAGGAATGCCTACTATGGAATCTTTGATCTCCTCGAGCTCTATTGTCTCAAGAACTTCATTGACTATTGCCTGAAAGAAAAAGTCAAGAAAGTACTTAAACGAGCAAGCTAAAGGAAGAAAGACAATATTCTTCTTCACACTGTAACTTACGCTCTTTGTTTCTGTATTGATGTTAGGAGGTAGTCGAAGCCAAGCAGAGTATTTCAAGGACTCTTTGACAGTTAAATTGGGAGAATGAATATCAAGCTGTTCGCAGTAACCTGAAACCCGTGCAAATGTTTCTTGAACCTTAAGGTAACCGCCTACTTGGATCCGTCCTTTAATGTCACCTCGGGTTTTCCTTCCAGAGAGAACATCTAGCAGAGTCGTTTTCCCAGCTCCACTAACACCCATTAGAGCAGTGAGAACACCGGGCTGGAATGCGCCTGTAATGCCAGTGAGAAGTTGCAGCTTCTTCCCCTTTACAATAAATGAGAGCCACACATTATATAACTGAGTGTTCTGCTTCAAGAATTCAAGAAAACTTGTACTCATCTTTTACCTGAGGAGTCTCAATGGAATAGTATACGTCTTCAAATGTGAAAGTTAGGGGCTTGAAAGGCAACGTATTTTTGAATTTGGAAGCACTTTCAGAACTTGCTTTGTAATCTTTTTCTGAACTTTGAGTGCCCTTCTTATGAGACACAATAGCACGAGACCGCTGTGAAGCTGAAATTTACAGAAAGAATCAATCCTCATTGTCTATACTAACTTCATTAAGTCACATCTTATGTATATATCTTATGAACTTACTCTTTAGAAATGTCAAGGCCAGTGCAAAAACAGTATTGAAGAAGAGCGTGAATCCAATCAAAGCACCAAATGCAGTCCAGTAAGATTGATTACCAAAGTTCAACCCGCGGGCATCCAGGACTTGTTCCCCCAAAGTTATGTTTTCAAATGTAGTCTAATGGTAATACAAAGTATAAGATCGATAATGAACTAGAAAAATGTTGAAAGTCTTATGAATATTTCATTACCTGACTCCACTGGGGAGCGAAAAATTCGTTAGCGGTTAGTCCAATCTCAGCATATGACAATGGAGAAAGCCAGAATCCCCACTCAAGCCAGGCAGGCATGGAAGCTGCAAAAAAATATCAGGGCACTATTACACTGAAAACTCCAAATTCCGAGACTTGTATAATTTAAGTAATAAAAACTTACGTTTTCGAACAATAAAACCTCCAAATACTGAGAGAAGCATTACAGAGATGGTTCCCATGGTTGTGGCAACAACAAAGTCTCGAAAAATGGAAGCAATAGCACGAAACATGGATATACACGAAAGGTGTAAAGCAAAGAAGATCAAGAACTGGCGAATGAACCTGGTGGAAAAGAAAAATATTATATACTTTGGTTAGAAGAGAGTTTTCTTAAATTTGGTTATTCTGTTTGCATTCACCATAGAAACAGATGCTCCAAATTAGTACCTGCCAATCTCAGGACTGTAGCCAATAACATAATATGTCAGTAAAGTCCAGAGGAATGCCTCGAGAAATGAAATCGGTATCTTTAAAACAGCTGATGGAATTGCATAGGCCCAAGCAGGATAGAAATACAACTCCTTTTGCTTGCTGAAAACCGCAATCCTCGAGATTGTCAAAGTGAGTTCTGGAAGTCCATCAGCAAGAAGTTTGAAGAGAGAGAAAAATAAAGATCCCATAAGATAATTAGCATGAAGAGCATCTCTTGTGGAACCAGTTTGAAGATAAACAGTCATTGCAATGGATCCAATGAAAATTAACTGCAGGACAAGGTAAAGGGTTTAGAATGTACAAATAAGTAGCTTTTAGGCAAAGTAACAAGAGAAAACTTACGAGACAAGACTTGAATACGTAAACGAAAGAGTTTCGTTTCATCAGAAGAAATTCTCTCCTTGAGCAAGCTTTTAGCATATCCCAGTTACTAAGTGAGTACTTTTTAAAGCATAAGGCATCCTTTTGAGTCTGAGACTTGCTATATCTCTGGGAGGTTTCTTCTTGTAGTTGTAAACCAAGATCAGACTTTCTAAATGTCTCTATAAATGAGTCAATGGAGACATAACGATATGGTTTGTCTCTGTGACACCAATACTGTTCTTGATCTTTCCTTGAGATAACCTGCAGCACAAGAGTGTGATCAAGGTATGAAAATGATGAGAGTATCATCACTATCACATTCGTACCTCCTGAAGGAATTCAGCAACAGATTTCCTATTCGGACACTTAAAACCACAATCTTGAAAGAATCGACAAACATAGATCCTTGGACCGTGGTAGATTATCTTTCCTTCTCCCATAAGAATCACTTCGTCAAAAAGCTCAAACGTTTCTGGTGCAGGCTGAAGCAGTGAGACCAGTACGGTTCCTTCAGATAGACTTACAAACTGTTGGAGACATGAAAGAATCTGGAATGTTGTTGAACTGTCCAAACCGTTCGATATTTCATCCATGAACAGAGTTTTTACTGGACCCACAATCGTCTCACCTGCGGTAGATTGCAGTTAATAATATGTTTTTGGGAGATCCTAAACCTCGTGTGTAAGAAGTGAAAGTTACCTGTAGTTAACCTTCTCTTTTGACCACCGGATATTCCTGGTCTCGAAGCATCTCCAACTCGTGTATTCGCGCAGATATTGATTCCTAGGATCTGAAAATAAGATACATGAAGTTCTGATAAATTAGAGATGAACAAGAAAAACAACTCTGAAAGCATTCTCCTTACCTTTAAGATATAGTCCGTTTGAAGATTAGTTTTTGAACCTTCAACTGAAGATGCCTGTCATGATAAAAAACAAAAGTCGAACTTCAAGGTTAATAATTCTGATCAAATCAAGTTGAATTATGAGTAATCTACCTTCATATATGCATCTATATCAGGATCCGGAACTATTCCTTTCAGTTTCTCCTTCCTACTAAGCTCTTTCACCATTTCTGTTGAGTAAAAAATCCAGTGGTTTTCATGGTCAGCAAAGTTCAATGCAACAATATCTAAGCAAACATGAAATTATTTTCCTTACCTAAACGGCTTCCTGTGCCTTGAAAACATCCCGAAAAATCAAGCGTCTCTTTCACACTAAGCTCTGGAATATGAAGATCGTTTTGACTCACGTAACTCGATGTTTTCTCAGCAACAAACTCCGAGAGTAAGTGACCGTTGTAACGTACTTCTCCTCTAGTCTGTAAAGTGGAAACAACCAATATGATCTACTATTAACAAACAAAACATAGGTGTTTTAAAGAATGATATCATTGTTTTGGCAAAACCTTTAAAGAAGGGTCGAGTCTTCCAGATAATGCCAGTAAAAGAGTAGTTTTACCACAACCAGGAGAACCAAGCAACAAAGTCATTCTGCAAAAAGAAAAACACTTATATTCTTGAAAGCAAATCAAAGTTTTGTCGTTTCAAGAATCTACCTTCTAGGCCTTACAATTCCGCTGACGCCTTTCAAGATGCTTATGTTCTTTTCTTGCTTTGAACACATGATTCTCTGTCATTATTCACGTACTCAGTACTAGAATCCTAGATGAAGGATATTAAATGCGAGGACTAAAATGTTAGAAGTAACTCACAGATAGCCTGCTTGCAATAGCATTCCAAAGAGTAGGGGTTGGCTTTCCATACACTACCTCACACTTTGCTTCGATGAAAAGATCGTTAAACCGCACTTCAATCGTTGGTAGTTTGATCCCACCCCTGGAACAAACACATGGGGTGCAGAGCAATAACATTAATAACGTAACACACTCGAATGTTGTCTCTTGAATAATCCACAGGAGAGCAAAAGAAAAAAAGACTATATCTTGAAGCACGGCTTCTTACTCGTCAAGTCTCTTGTTTATTTTCTGCAACAACCGGCGATTATCATTCTCAACATCTCTAATAAGCTCATCGATAAAGAGGTGTCGATCCAGATCGTCAAGTTTAGAAACATCCATGACTTGTGGCCTCTCTCCTCTCTTCCCTTGCTCATCTCTTTTGCAGAACAGAGCAGTAGTGATCCTTTCAAATGTTGGTAACCTCTCAAAAGCAACCCATTGAGACTGAAGGTCCTCATCACCACCATTATTCCTAGAAGCAAAGTCAACGCTGGATGTCTCAGCTTTATTAGCAGCAACTGTTTGAGGCATTGCTATTATTGGAAACCAAATTCTAAAAGGAAACCACTTTAGAACTAAAAAGGAGAAGGAAGATTCCGAAATGAGAAAACAGAGTAGAGTTGCAAACAAATCATTACACTCCCAACTCCCAAGTGGCTGGCATCAAGAAAAGTCAGAGGTCTTAATCAATGCTAGATCCCAACAAATAAAAGATAAGATCCATACCATAAACAAAAGACGTGGCTTTCACGAAGACTTTTCCGTTGTCTACTACTTTGACTAATACCGTAACATAAAAACAAATAAAGAAGAGCCGCCTCTGAAAATTTTCTTTCTAATATAATTTTGCTGCAGAATATCTCTAGGCCAATCCGGTTTCTTCCATCACCGGCAGAGTGTGTGGTCGGAAGGTGACCCATTATAAAGTGAATTGTATTGTATCAATGGTTGCATAGTTGCTGTGCTAAACAACTAGTTAAAGTGGAGATGGAACAAGAACTTTGCAATTACTATCAGGGGCTGTTGAAATGACCTTTAGTTTCCATAACATAAGAGAAAACATCTAGTTGAAACTGCTACGATTACAAGAATCGAAAACTATTTCTTTTGGAAATTGAGTTTGCTCATGAACAAGGCAAAAAGAGAGGCCAAGGTAATGGGATAAGCGATGAGAACAAACGCTACAACAGGCAATGAGTCATGTCTGTAACCGAAGTAATCCTCCAAGAAAGCTGAAACTCTCTTCTTCTCTCCAAATACTATTATTTCTTTCTCCACATCTCCGTACTGTGAAGTCAGTAATCCTTCCAACACCCATGATGTCGGGCTCAGGTAATACATCCATATCCACCATTTCGGGATTTTCTGCATTAGAAGATAGATACATTTTTCGTGTTCAGGAGTCTGAAACTTCATTCCAGTCCATGGCACAATCATTTCTTTCTTTATATGAATAATATTGATATACAATAGCACTTTGGGTTAGTTAGGCCCGACATAATTCTCTAGGTCTTATGTTTATTAATGTCATAAGTCTAAATGACCAGATTCCATGACACATACTTCAGATCTTAGTTGCAAGGCATGAGAGATTAGGGGGGTTAGTACCTGTTTTGGAATGACAAAGCCTGCAAACAGATTTACCATGGAGTTAAAGGATGAGCGTAGAGTCACTGCCATATGAATGTTAGGCGTCAAAGCAACCATAAGCATTCCACTGTAGTTAAATATGAGCAATGTGCAGAAGATGCTGTACAAGCTCCATAACATTTTACAGACTGACATTTGGTACCCGATCATAGGATATACGATCATAGTACATAAAAGGGACTGGAGTAGAGAGTAGGGAATCTCAACTAGGACCTGTAAAACATCAGATACATAGATCATGTAGAGAAAATTGGCCCAGTAGGTGCTATACTAGAAATTTACTAGAAATTTAGTGGCAGTCAATAGGACTTGAAGTCTAAGCGATTTGGTTCAAGATATATTACTTAAAAGTTGATAAAATCCAAGTATTAACCTGAGAAAATGAATACGCCCATGAGGAGTACATCCGCGCAAACCTTTCACGGTAGAAAACATTGCGTTCAGTGGCAATGACGTTCATCACTGTCGCACAGTTGTTTATTCCAGAAAAGAGTACTAGAGTGTACATTGAGCCAAATATGCTGAAAATATCTTGTTGATTATTTCTGCAAAGTAAAGGTAACCGATTAAGTACCATAAACTTCAGGATATGGGAAATTTTAGGGGTACTGATGGAGACTTGCAACCATATAATATCAAACTAAAGGTTTTTCAGATTTGGTAAACATAATGTTTTTGGAACCTACTTCTGCAAAGCCCTGAGATTCAGTAAAAAGGAGTTTTTTAGACCCTGAACTTTTTGGTATGGGTGTCATATCATACTATGAGTTTCTTATTTGTGGAGTTATNAGGTTTTTCAGATTTGGTAAACATAATGTTTTTGGAACCTACTTCTGCAAAGCCCTGAAATTCAGTAAAAAGGAGTTTTTTAGACCCTGAACTTTTTGGTATGGGTGTCATATCATACTATGAGTTTCTTATTTGTGGAGTTACATTTATTTGTAATTCCACAATTTAACTGCACAAAATCATGTTCGGAGATGGGGAGTGGAGACGTACATGTTCTTAGCTTTTTGCCAGAAGAGAAGCCCACATAAAGTAGAGTTGAGGAATATGAAGACTATGCGAGTGAGATTGTGTGAAGGGTTTCTCCAATACGAGCAATGTTGTTTCCAAAGGCAAGCTTTTAGTTGCTCCCAACCTGTTTGTGAAAAACGCGAAGGAAATCTCAAAGCTTCTGACCCCAGAGACGCAGAGCTCAGTTGCTCAACCACCATCTTATTCTCCCTGCAAGAAAAGACCCAACAACCACCATGAAAACAATAGTTTTACGCACAGACGCAAAGACTACGAGGACTGCATAAAGACTCACTTATACAGAGTTGAATCCTTGTATGCTTGTGCAAAATCCAATCCTAGTTTTCCCTCTGTAGATCGACAAGTAATGTCTAGCATCCAAGTGGCTGGATTACAATTCTTTTGGATCTTTGGAACTCCAGAAATGCTCTGTCCATACATAGTACTCTAAATGTTATTTTTTATCGGAATCAGAACCCAGCCAGGACGAAACCAGTCTAGTATAGTGGAGAAACTAACCTCAAAGTATTCAATAACCTTACTTGAATGCTGTCCAAGAGGACCATAGTAGACAAGCTGTCCCCCATTTTTCATCAGGATCAGCTGCACTTAAGGGTGTAAAAATCTGATAGGAAATCAAAGTTTAGATTACGTGGTTAAATCAACGACTACAGCCGTGTTACCTCATCAAATGTCTCAAAGATATCTATGCTCGGCTGGTGGATAGTGCAAACAACCGTTCTCCCAGTCTCAGAAACATTTTTCACAGCTCTCATAACAATGGCAGCTGCTCTTGCATCCAGCCCTGTGGTTGGTTCATCCATAAATATGATGGAAGGGCTAGCAACAAGCTCCACGGCTATAGTCAGCCTCTTGCGTTGTTCTGTGGATAAACCACTAATTCCAGGAAGTCCCACCATGGAATCTCTAATATGCTCAAGCTCCACTGTGTCAAGTACTTCACTGACGAGTTCCTATAGCCAAGAATATAATCAGAAACAATTGCTGCTAGTGTCTTGTTACAGATTCTTTTTAAGTGTTATTACTTACCTTCTTGGTCTTTGAATCGATTTTTTGGGGGAGTCGAAGCCAAGCAGAATATAGCAATGACTCTTCCACCGTTATATTAGGAGAATGAATATCAAACTGTTCACAGTAACCGGATACTCGTGCAAATGTTTCTTGAACCTTAGGATACCCGCCTACATGGATTTCTCCTTTGACACTACCTCGGGTTTTCCTCCCAGAAAGCACATCAAGCAGAGTCGTTTTCCCTGCTCCACTGACACCCATTAGAGATGTGAGAACTCCAGGCTTCAATGCTCCGGTAATATCAGAGAGAAGCTGCCGCTTCTTTCCCTAAGAGAAATGTGAGTCAAACGTCAAAGAGTGCTCTGGTAATGAAGTTCAGTATCTCAAAACTTTGATTCTAATTCTTAACAAAGTTTACCTCAGGAGTCTCTATATAATACTGCAGGTTTTGAAATGTTACAGTGAGGGGCTTGAAAGGCAAGATAACTTTTCCTGACAAAATAGGACAATAGATGAAGGAGCGGCCACTGACTTATTAAAAAAATAAGAAGATGGAGTAGATGATAAAAAGAGATACCTGTTTTGGCCCGGGAATTGATTTCAGGGCAGGGTTTAAATTCTTCTTCTGGGCGCTGAGAGTTCTTCCCATGAGAGACAATAGCACGGGATCTTTGTGGATCTTAAGTTCAGAAATAATTTGTCAATATTTTAGTTGGATAACACTTCATAAAGATCTGAAGGTCGTCAACTGTGGTGAACTTACTATTTTGGTAAGTCAGGGCCAAAGTATAGAGGGCATTGAAGAACAATACAAACCCGATTAAACCACCAAAACCTGTCCAGTAAGAGTGCCTACCAAAATCCAACCCACGGACATCTAGCACCTGTTCTCCTGCCGTCATGTTGCTAGAAATTAACTATTTCAAAACATAAAATGGATCAGCAAACGTAAGTTGCTAGACTTGTGCGAAAGTCTCCATAAGAATTATTACCTTTCTCCATCGTGGAGCAAAAAATTCATTCGCAGTTAGGCCAATCTCAGCATATGACAATGGAGAAAGCCAGAGTCCCCACCCCAGCCAAGCAGGCATGGAGGCTGAAAGATAGAACATTGTTATAAATAGTTCATAGACTAATACTATACTAGATGCCTACCATTCCTCACAAGTGCATGGTTATAACTAACAGTAAAAGTTGCTCTCAAGTTACAAGAGAAGGCCCCCAAACGTGATTTACCGTGGATGTATGGTGTAATATTGCATGTGGGTGTACTTATTTTTTCAGAACTGTAGAAGAATAATAACTTGATAAAGAAAGTTACTGGATACTTACATTTTGGAATAACAAAACCTCCGAATAATGCGAGAGCCAATGCGGAAATAGCTCCAGTGAATATGGAAGCAACAAATGTGCGCAAGATTGCCGCTATTGCACGAAACATGGATACACATGAAAGGTTGAACGTAAATAAGATAAGGAAATGGCGGAAGAACCTGAAGGAAACAAAAACTTGGCATTTACTCAATTGAATCCAGATTCGTCGCTGAATGTATCTTTAAAAAGTTATATACCTTCCGATCTCGGGGCTGTAACCAATGACATAATATGTCAGTAATGTCCAAATGAATGAATCGAGAACCGAAAGGGGTATCTTTAAGATAATTGAAGGAATTGCATACGCCCAAGCAGGATAGAAGTATAAATCTTTCTGTTTGTAGAACACTCCCAGTCTAGAGATAGTCAAATTCAGTTCTGAGAGCCCATCGGCAAGAAATCTAAAAAGTGCGGTGAACATAGAACCCATGAGAAAAATTCCATGACGAGCATCCGTTGTATCTCCAGCCCGTATAAAAACGGTCATTGTGACTAACGCATTAAAAACTAACTGCAAAAAGAAAGAGTTAAGCGTGTAGTGGTATGTGATACGGAAAGTTGACAGACTAAAAGAACGTACCAGTCCAGATTTAAACAAGTAAATGAAAGAATTTCGTTTCATCAAAAGAAATTCCCTCCTCGAGCAAGCTTTAAGCATTTCCCATTTACCCAGTGAGTATTTTCTAGAGCATAAACCATCCTTGCGAGTCTTAGATTTCTCAAACGGCTTTGAGAGTTCTTCCTTTAGCAGCAACCCGAGATTTGATTCTTCAAACTTCTTAATGAAAGAATCAACAGATACATAACTGTAGGGCTTGCCTCTGTGGCACCAGTACTGTTCTTGATCTTTTCTAGACATGACCTGTAGTAGAAGAATGTGAATGATAAGGTTTTCCACTCACATATGTATATTGAAAAGTGGTCAATTTTACTCTTTTTACCTCCTGGAGGAAGTCAGCAACGCCTTTCCTCTCTGGACACTTAAATCCACAATCTTCAAAGAATCTGCAGATATCAGCTCGTGGAGCATGGTAAACTATCTTTCCTTCCCCCATAAGAATAACATCGTCAAAAAGCTCAAACGTTTCTGGTGCAGGCTGAAGAAGTGAAATTAATATGGTGGCTTCAGCTATATGCGCCAACTGTTGGAGGCATGACACTATCTGGAACGTAGTTGAGCTGTCCAGACCATTTGATATTTCATCCATGAACAGAGTAGTAGCTGGACCCACAACTATCTCTCCTACAGTAGTTGACACAGATATTTAAAAGCACTGATTAGGTGACAGTGAAGGGCTGTAAGAAAGTGAAAGTACCTGTTGTCAGCCTCCTCTTCTGGCCACCAGATATCCCGGGTCTCGTTGCATCTCCAACTCGAGTATCTGCACAGGTATCGAGTCCTAGAATCTACAAGATGGATTCACAAAAGTATATTAAATACAGTGGCAGGATAAATGGTCAGGACATTAGAAAAGTGATCATGCACACAGCAGACCTTTAAAATGTAGTCAGTTTGAATATTTTTGCTCAAACCTTCAACAGATATTGCCTGTCATGGCAAAAAAAAAGGATCAACAGAGATTTCTTACGATTTAGTAATGTTCAAGAACTATGTTAATCTTTCAATAACTTCCATACTAGCGACCTTCATGTAAGCATCTATATGGGGATCTGGAACGATTTCTTGGAGTTTTTCTCTTCTACTGATCTCTCTCATCATTTCTGTCGAATTAACAGTGGCTTGTTAATGTGAACAAGTTCAATACATAATGATATCTTCCTCTTCTAATGAATTATAACAAATTTGGTCCTCACCCATACGGCTTCCTATGCCCTGATAACACGCAGAGAAATCGAGCGTCTCTCTCACACTCAGCTCTGGCATATGCAGATCATTCTGACTTATATAACTTGACGTTTTCTCCGGTATAAACTCTGAAAGTAAGCAACCATTGTAACTTACCTCTCCTACAACCTGTGAAGTGAAGACATCCTCGTGTGATCTCTAATATATAATTTGATGTTAGTTCAACAGCTTCTGTTTTAAGTCTTTAGTCATACCTTTACAGAATGGGCAAGCCTTCCAGAAAGTGCCTGTAGTAGAGTGGATTTACCACAACCAGGAGGACCTAGCAACAACGTCAGTCTACAAGAAAGCCAATACACCATTTGAACTCGGTAATGATATTTACATGAAAAAAAAAAAACTACACCAGATAGACAAGCATCCTTCATTTCTTATTCCTTGTAACTCAAGGGATTACAGATTTGCCTCTTTAATAATTTACCTTCCAGGCCTTATGATACCGCTCACGCCTTTCAAGATGCTTATCTTTGTTTCTTTCTTTGAACAAATGAACTCCTGTAACAACCACAAAGTTTCAATCAGGCACGTAAAAGACAGATAACGAGCAAGTAAAGCTGAAAAGCACTCTTTATCCAGATCAATGGAGCAAATTCATTTGATTGTACTTACGGATAGTATGCCCTTGATAGTATTCCAAAGAGTTGGGATAGGCTTTCCATGAATTACTTGGCATTTGGCTTCAACAGAAAGGTTATTGAACCTCACTTCCACTGTTGGTAACTCTATACCAACTCTACAATCACATGTGTTGCAAGGTATTAAAAGGTAACTAACTAACACAGACATAAAATATAAGCAGGAAAAACAGAGATAACATGGAACTTAATTAGAGGGCTTACTCTTCAGTTCTCTTCCTTATTTTTCTGAGTAAGTGAAGGTTATCAGCCTCGATTTGTGTGAGGAGCTTTTCAATTAACAAGTGTCTCTCAGAAGCTTCAAGCTTAGTAACATCGACGACTCTCCCTTTCTCTGAAGCTTCATCTTTGCAGTGATACAAAGCAGTAGTAACCCTTTTAAAAGTTGGTAATCTCTCAAGAGTAGCCCACTGCGAGCGAAGCTCCTTCTCATTGTCAACATCATTTCCAGAAACAAACTCAAGTTGGAGGGAGTTTGTGTTCTCGTCATGTCCACCTGTTTGGGCCATTGTGAGATAGGGACTTAACATGTACAAGTCAGAATGTGTATATGTAACTTAACAAAACTCACGCATACATTAATATCACAGCGAGCTCCACACCCACAGAATCAAGTCTTGTACAAAACTGTAGAAAAGAAAGAATAAAGTAAGAATTAATCTAGTGCACGTTGAAAATTCGGGAGAATAAAGTTAAGAGTAAATGGAGAATAGTGAACACATTAAGAAATTGTCGGAACTGATTCTGAGTAATAATCCATAAACGCAAACTTATTGGGTTTCCCTGAGGCATTCCATCGAACACTTTAGCTATGCGGATGATTTGAACTATGAAGTAATGATTAGACGGGTGGAAATGGAATGGAATCGAATCCAAGACAGTGCTGCATGACCAAGAATAATATATCACAGAATTGTTCGATTCATGTCAGGAATTATTCAAAATTAAGCATCCAGTACATCTTACCGCCGACGATGGTGTGATTTGAAAATTGGTGACATCGATCTTCTCAGGAAGTTGAGACTGAGGCTGCTCACCTACAACATTTGCGTTGTTCCTACTCGATTGTCTATTGTTATTATTTGAAAAAGAATAATGAATTATGGAAAGGAAATTGTATTATAAACAGTACTGTTCGTTACAATATTTTCTTCACTATCCCCAACAAAACATAGAGTTGAACATTAGAGAGAACATAAAGAAGACGATGAATTGCGGATATGAAATTGCATTCTCAAGAATAAAGTTTGTTACAACAATTTCTCTTGTAGGAAGAGAGGCAAGGTTTGCCTAATTAATAAAACTAATTGAGCGATTAACATAATCAGATCAATACCAAAATCTATTCTAAGAAAATGAAAAAGAATTGCACCCCCACGTAGCTGGTGGCTTCAAAATAAGTTGGAGGTCTTAACAATTGCAACATGCCAACATCCAAACAAATCATGGAGCAACTAAACCGCAAGTTGGTCTTCCGTCGCCAGCAGAGTGTTTGGAAAACGTTCCGATAACAAAAGAGAAAACTGAAGTCCATGGAATCTATTTCTTTTAAAAATGAATAGTGAGACTGTTATGATTACAACAATCATACACTATTTCTTTTGAAAATTGAGTTTGCTCATGAACAAGGCAAAAAGAAAGGCCAAGGTAATGGGATAAGCGACGAGAACAAACGCTACAACAGGCAACGACTCATGTCTGTAACCGAAGTAATCCTCCAAGAAAGCTGAAACTCTCTTCTTCTCTCCAAATACTATTATCTCTTTCTCGATATCTCCGTACTGCGAGCTCAGTAATCCTTCTAACACCCATGATGTTGGGCTCAAGTAATACATCCATATCCACCATTTCGGGATTTTCTGCGTAAGAAGATAGATACATTTTTTGTGTTCAGGAGTCTGAAACTTCATTCTGATCCAATGCACAAGCATTTCTTTCTTTATATGAATGATGAGATACAGTATCACTTTGGGTTAGCTTTTTGTTTATTGATGTAATAAGCCTAAATGACCAGACTCCATGACAAATAAAAAAAGGATAGAGATAAAGGGGGTGTTTATTACCTGTTTTGGAATGACAAAGCCTGCAAACAGATTTACCATGGAGAAAAAGGACGAGCGTAGAGTCAATGCCATGTGAATGTTAGGCGTCAAAGCAACCATAAGCATCCCACTGTAGTTGAAGATGAGCAACGAGCAGAAGATGCTGTACAAGCTCCAAAACATTTTACAGGCTGACATTTGGTACCCGATCATAGGATACAAGATTATTGTACATAAAAGGGACTGAAGTAGAGAGTAGGGAATCTCAACTATGACCTATAAAACATCAGATACATAGATCATGTAGAGAAAATTGGCCCAGTGGGTGCAATACTAGAAATTTAGTGGCATTCAATAGGAGTGGAAGCCTAAGCGATTTGGTTCAAGATCTATTACTTAAAGGTTGATAAAATCCAAGTATTAACCTGAGAAAATGAATACGCCCATGAGGAGTACATCCGCGCAAACCTTTCACGGTAGAAAACATTGCGTTCAGTTGCAATGAAATTCATCACTGTCGCACAGTTGTTTATTCCCGAGAAGATTACTAGAGTGTACATTGAGCCAAATATGCTGAAAATATCTTGTTGATTATTTCTGCAAAGTAAAGGAAAATCAATTAAGTACCACACAGACTTCATGATATGGGAAATTTTTGTTACAATATAATATCAAACTTAGTCTTTTCAGATTTAGTAAACACAAAGTTTTTGGAACCTTTTGTACCTACTCTTCGTTTACTGCAAATCCCTGGAACTCAGTACGCAAGCAAGAGAGTTTATGGAACCTGAACTTTTTTGTATGAGTTTCATATGATACATGCTATGCGTTTCTAATCTTGTCCAATTATGTTTACTAAATCTCAGTCAGATCACTTTACCTCAAACTTTACACGCCAAAATATTGTAATTCTACAATTTCAATGCATGAAATCATATTTTGAAATAGGAAGCACAGACGTACATGTTCTTAGCTTTTTGCCAGAAGAGAAGGCCGCATAAGGTAGAGTTGAGCAACATGAAGACTATGCGAGTGAGATTGTGTGAAGGGTTTCTCCAGTACGAGCAATGTTGTTTCCAAAGGCAAGCTTTTAGTTGCTCCCAACCCCTCTGTGAAAAACGCGAAGGAAAGCTCAAAGCTTCTGACCCCAAAGACGCAGAACTCAGTTGCTCAACCAGCATTTTATTTTCCCTGCCATTAAAGACCCAACAACCACCACTGTGAGCAATACTTCATACGCACAGATGCAAAGGCTATGAGGACGGCATAAAGACTTACTTATACAGACTTGAATTGTTGTATGCTTGTGCAAAATCTATTCCTAATTTTTCCTCCGCAGATCGACAAGTAATGTCTAGCATCCAAGTGGCTGGGTTACAATTCTTTTGGATCTTTGGAACTCCAGAAATGCTCTGTCCATATATAGTACTCTAAAGGTTATTCTGCGGAAACAGAATGCAGCTGGGATGAAACCAGTCTAGTATTGTGGAGAAACTGACCTCAAAGTATTCAATAACCTTACTTGAATGTTGTCCAAGAGGACCATAATAGACAAGTTGTCCCCCATTTTTCATCAGGATCAGCTGCACGTTAGGGTATAAAAAACTGCTACAGAAATCAAAGTTTAGGTTATGTGGTCAAATCAACGATTTCAGCCGTTTTACCTCATCAAATGTCTCAAATATATCAATGCTCGGCTGGTGGATAGTGCAAACAACTGTTCTCCCAGTCTCAGAAACATTTTTCACAGCTCTCATAACAATGGCGGCTGCTCTTGCATCAAGCCCTGTGGTTGGTTCATCCATAAATATGATGGAAGGGTTAGCAACAAGCTCCACGGCTATAGTCAGCCTCTTGCGTTGTTCTGTGGATAAACCACTAATTCCAGGAAGTCCGACCATTGAATCTCTAATATCCTCAAGCTCCACTGTCTCAAGGACTTCATTGACGAGTTCCTAAAGCCGGATCCAGAATATAGTCAGAAAATATTGCTGCCAGTGTCTTGTAGTAGATTCCTATTGAGATTGTGATCACTTACCTTCTTGGTCTTGGAATCGATGTTCTGAGGGAGTCGTAGCCACGCAGAATACTGCAACAACTCTTCAACCGTTATATTAGGAGAATGAACATCAAACTGTTCACAGTAGCCTGATACTCGTGCAAATGTTTCTTGAACCTTGGGATACCCGCCTACCTGGATCTCTCCTTTGACAATACCTCGGGTTTTCCTCCCAGAAAGCACATCAAGCAGAGTCGTTTTCCCTGCTCCACTGACACCCATTAGGGAAGTGAGAACTCCAGGCTTCAAAGCTCCTGTTATATCAGAGAGAAGCTGCCGCTTCTTTCCCTATGAGAGATGTGAGTCAAACGTAAACAAGTGTTCTGGTAAAGAAGTTCAGTATCTCGACACTATACTAATCTTCAACAATGTTTACCTGAGGAGTCTCAATATAATACTGCACATTTTGAAATGTAACGGTGAGGGGCACGAAAGGCAAGATAACTTTTCCTGTGAAAATAGAATAATAGATGTCAGAAGGAGCGGCCACTGACTATTTAAAAAATTAAGGAGATGGAGTAGATTATAAAAATGAGATACCTGTTTTGGCCCGGGAAGTGATTATAAGATCTTCTTCTGGGCGCTGATAGTTCTTCCCATGAGAAACAATAGAAGGGGATCTTTGTGGATCTTAAGTTACAGAAATAGTTTGTCAATATTTTAGTTGGATAACACTTCATAAAGTTCTTAAGATCGTCAATTGAGGTGAACTTACTATTTCGATACGTCAAGGCCAAAATGTAGAGGGCGTTGAAGAGCAATACAAACCCAATTAAACTACCAAAAGCTGTCCAGTAAGAATGCCTACCAAAATCCAACCCACGGACATCGAGTACTTGTTCCCCGGCTGTAGTGTCGCTAGAGATTAACTATTTCAAAATATAAAGTGGATCAGCAAACGTAAGTTGCTAGACTTGTGTGAAAGTCTCCAGAAGAATTATTACCTTTCTCCACCGTGGAGCAAAAAATTCATTTGCAGTTAGGCCAATCTCAGCATATGACAATGGAGAAAGCCAAAATCCCCATCCCAGCCAAGCAGGCATGGAGGCTGAAAGATAGAGCATTGTTATAGATAGTCCGTAAAGAAATCCTATACCAGATGCCAACCATTCCTCACAAGTGTATGGTTATAACCAACTCTAAAAGTTGCTCTCAAGTTACAAGAGAAAGGTCCCCTAATCGTCTATTACCAGATTTATGTTTCATGCATTTATGGTATTATATTGCATGTGGGTGTAAATAACTCAATATTATTTCAGAACTGTAGAAGCATAACGTGATAAAAGAAAGCTAGGAAACTTACATTTTGGAATAACAAAACCTCCGAATAATGAGAGACCCAATACGGAAAAAGCTCCAGTGATTGTGGAAGCAACAAATGTGCGAAAGATTGCCGCTATAGCGCGAAACATCGATACACATGAAAGGTGGAATGTAAACAAGATAAGGAACTGCCGAAAGAACCTAAAGAAAATAAACACTAGGTATTATAAGAAATATACTCAATTGAATTTGGATTTTTTCGTTGACTGCATCTTTAAAAATTTATATACCTTCCGATCTCGGGGCTGTAACCAATGACATAATAAGTCAGTAATGTCCAAATGAATGAATCGAGAACCGAAAGGGGTATCTTTAAGATAATTGAAGGAATTGCATATGCCCAAGCAGGATAGAAGTATAAATCTTTCTGTTTGCAGAACACTCCCAATCTAGACATGGTCAAAGTAAGTTCTGGGAGCCCATCAGCAAGAAGTCTAAAGAGTGCAGTGAACATAGAACCCATGAGATAATTCCCATGACGAGCATCCGTTGTGTCTCCAGCCCGTAGAAAAACGGTCATTGTGACTAACGCATTGAAAACTAACTGCAAAAACAAAAAGTTTAGCGTATAGTGATATGTGATAAGGAAGTTGGCAGAGTATTAGGAACGTACCAGTCCAGACTTGAACAAGTAAATGAAAGAATTTCGTTTCATCAAAAGAAATTCTCTCCTCGAGCAAGCTTTAAGCATTTCCCATTTACCCAGTGAGTATTTTCTAGAACATAAACCATCCTTGCGAGTCTTAGATTTCTCAAACGGCTTTGAGAGTTCTTCCTTTAGCAGCAACCCGAGAATAGATTCTTCAAACTTCTTAATGAAAGAATCAACAGATACATAACTGTAGGGCTTGCCTCTGTGGCACCAGTACTGTTCTTGATCTTTTCTAGACATGACCTGTAGTAGAAGAATGTGAATGATAAGGTTTTCCACTCACATATGTATATTGAAAAGTGGTCAAGTTTACTCTTTTTACCTCCTGGAGGAAGTCAGCAACCCCTTTCCTCTCTGGACACTTAAATCCACAATCTTCAAAGAATCTACAGATATCAGCTCGTGGAGCATGGTAAACTATCTTTCCTTCCCCCATAAGAATAACATCGTCAAAAAGCTCAAACGTTTCTGGTGCAGGCTGAAGTAGTGAAATTAATATGGTGGCTTCAGCTATATGCGCCAACTGTTGGAGGCATGACACTATCTGGAGCGTAGTTGAGCTGTCCAGACCATTTGATATTTCATCCATGAACAGAGTAGTAGCTGGACCCACAACTATCTCTCCTACAGTAGTTGACATAGAAATTTAAAAGCTCTGATTAGGTGATACTGAACGGCTGTAAGAAAAAGAAAGTACCTGTTGTCAACCTCCTCTTTTGGCCACCAGATATCCCGGGTTTCGTTGCATCTCCAACTCGAGTATCTGCACAGATATCGAGTCCTAGAATCTGAAAAATGGATTCATAAAAGTATATTAAATACAGTGGCAGGATAAATAATCAGGACATTAGACAAGTGATCCTGCATACAGCAGACCTTTAGGATGTAGTCAGTTTGCATATTTTTGTTCAAACCTTCAACAGATATTGCCTGCCATGGCAAAAAACAAAGGATAAACAGAGTTTCGTTACGATTTAGTAATGTTTCAAGAAGAATTTTATTCTTTCAATAACTTCTAGACTAGCTACCTTCATGTAAGCATCTATATGAGGATCTGGAACAATTTCTTGGAGTTTCTCCCTTCTACTGATCTCTCTCATAATTTCTGTTGAATTAACCGTGGCTTGTTAATGTGAACAAGTTCAATACACAATGACATCTTCCATTAATATGAACTATCACAAATCTGGTCCTCACCCATACGACTTCCTATGCCCTGACAACACGCAGAGAAATCGAGCGTCTCTCTCACAGTCAGCTCTGGGATATGCAGATCGTTCTGACTTATATAACTTGAAGTTTTCTCTGGTATAAACTCTGTAAGTAAGCAACCGTTGTAACTTACTTCTCCTCCAACCTGTGAAGTGAAGACAACATCATGTGATATCGAATATGTAATTTTATGTTAGTTTAACAGCTTATATTTTTCCGTCTTTGGTCATACCTTTACAGAATGGGCAAGCCTTCCAGAAAGTGCCTGAAGCAGAGTTGTTTTACCACAACCAGGAGGGCCAAGCAACAATGTCATTCTGCAAGAAAGTCAATACATCGTTTGACTTCGGTAATGACATTTACATGAAAAAAAAAAAAAAAAAAAAAAAAAAAAAAAAAAAAAAAAAANTTTAAAAAAAAAAAAAAAAAAAAAAAAAAGAAAAAAAAAAAACTACACAAGATAAACAAGCACCCGTCATTTCTTCTTCCTTGTTTAATTGAATAGAGAATAGCCTTTTTAATAATTTACCTTCCAGGCCTTACAATACCGCTCACGCTTTTTAAGATGCCTATCTTTGTTTCTTTCTTTGAACAAATGAACTCCTGTAGCAACCATATTTTTTTGATTAGGCACGCAGCCAAAGAACTTTACATAAAGAGCATGGAAAACAGAAAAAAAAAAACTCCTTATCCAGATCAATGGAGCTAATAGATTTGTTTGTACTTACAGATAGTGTGCCCTTGATAGTATTCCAAAGAGTTGGGATAGGCTTTCCATGAATTACTTGGCATTCCGCTTCAACAGAAAGGTTATTGAACCTCACTTCCACTGTTGGTAACTCTATACCAACTCTACAATCACATGTGTTGCAACGTATTAAAAGGTTACTAACATAGACATAAAATATAAGCAGGAACAAAAACAGAGATCACATGGAACTTAGAGGGCTTACTCGTCTATTCTCTTCCTTATTTTTCTGAGTAAGTGAAGGTTATCAGCCTCGATTTGTTTGACGAGCTTTTCAATCAACAAGTGTCTATCAGAAGCCTCAAGTTTAGTAACATCAACGACTCTCCCTTTCGCTGATGCTTCATCTGTACTATGATACAAAGCAGTAGTAACCCTTTTAAAAGTTGGTAATCTCTCAACAGTAGCCCACTGCGACCGAAGCTCCTTCTCTTCATCAACTTGGAGGGATCTTGTCTTCTCGTCATCT
Source organism: Odontarrhena argentea (assembly GCA_900406245.1). Lineage (NCBI taxonomy): Eukaryota > Viridiplantae > Streptophyta > Magnoliopsida > Brassicales > Brassicaceae > Odontarrhena > Odontarrhena argentea. The sequence goes on along the minus strand of OVAF01000534.1, from coordinate 5,680 downwards.
GCACCTGTTTGGGCCATTGTCAGATAGGAACTTAGCAACAAGAAGAAGCTACTCAAGTCAGAATATGTATGCGTAACTTTAAAAAACTCACGCATACATTAATATCACGCAAGCTCCACGTGTGAATACGTAATCACCCAAAGAATCCGGTCTTATACAAAAGAATGAATAAACTAGGAATAAATCTGGTGAGCGTTGAAAATTCTGGCGAATAAAGTAAAGAAAATGGAATCAAGACTATATCTTTTAGACAATACAATAGTGAACACATTAACAAATTGTCGGAACAGATTACGAGTAGTTCATACTCAAAAAGCAACTTATTGGGTTTCTCAGAGGCATTCCATCGAACACTTTAACCACATTTTACATGACCCAATTTTTCCTTTTTTTGTACCATGTCTGAACTCTGAAGTAATGATTTAGCGGATGCAATCGAATCGTATCTGTAGTCAGAGACACGAACAGAGCACAGTGCATGAGCAAAACCACATGCAAGTTTCTTCAACATCACGTCCTCTATAAGATTGGATATCACATAGTATTAGAGTTATGTCAGAAATTATTAAAAACTTAGCTTGGATCACAATTTATAGAAGAAACAATTTACAGTAACATACTCGCTCGAATCAGGGGATAACGCGTCACAATCTTACCGCCGACAATGGTGTAAATTTGAATATTGGTGACATCGATTTTCCCACCTGTTGTCAATTTTTTATATTTAAGGAGAGACCAAACAGAGTCAGTTGAGTTTTGTTCGTTTATGGAACGTTTTAGTTGGGCTAATTGGGCCTAAGCCCATTTACTATTTCTCTAAGAAGTAGGCAAGCCGAGTGTCTCCAAAGCAAAGACTGTAAAACATCAATCTTTTTAAATCTGCTTTTGTGGCTTTGAAAATTGTAATCTTACCTCATAACAATACTTGGAGACTTTTCTCTTGATCTAGTTTATGTGTGTAAATGGATCATTTAACTGAATTTCTCCCTCACTTTCCCTCAATAGCAGCGACAGTTACTCATGTTGTTGAATGTTCAAGTGGCTATTTTCTATGCTTTAGTTGATTATGTTAAAAAAAAAAAAAAAAAAAAAANAAATTAAAATACCAAACAGATTACAATGATGTACAACAACGCACACATATATACGCTCACTTATTGTTATTCTCTAAAAATAAATCATGTCGTTGTTCCGTCTCCTCTTCTAACATTTGTTTTCATTATTATCTTCAAAACTCATACTAATCGATATCAAAGAAGTTCCACTCATGATGATCACGTTCTATAAATTTACGGAGTATAACAGAATGAGGATTGAAATTCAGCTGTTTTTTTTCTTCTATTCTATTAAAGAACTAGCTATCATGTGACTCATTTTTGCTTTTTTCTTCCTTGAGATTGTTTATATTTCGACTTTTTTTGAGATTTTGATCTTGATTTTAGATTATTCTTTGCATTCAAATCAATTCTTCGAGTCTTTTGTGATTTAAGTATATTATTTTCATTTTTCATTAGGACTCATCATAAATATTTTTCATTTATTTTAATTATAACATTATGTGTACATATTCTTATTTTTTTTAAACAAAAAATATACACCGTATATACAACATAGAAACGTGCGTATATACGACTATACGTTATACAATGCGAATGTCTAGCGCGTAGCGTATTTTAGAATACTAATCAGTTATCATATATATAAGCATTATATAATTACGGAGTTTTTTTCACTCTATAGTGTCCACGTCATTACTAATATAATTATTAAACCTCATTATTAAACACTAACATCAATACTAGGCTACATACTGAGACTCTACAATTCATATTTTAAAAACGTATTATCAATTGACTTACAAAATTATTTAAAACACACAACAAAATAATAATACTAATCTTACATGATTTTTGGTTAAGAATAACAACTATCATAAGGTGTGATTCTATTTTAAAGAGAAATCATGTATTCAAAATTAATTACAAGTATAACATAAGCATTTAATTATCAAAATATGAGTAAAATGTAAGAAAAATATGAGAAAATATGTGAATTACATAAGAAAATCATATGCTAATTTATTTTTGGATGCAATCACATGTAAATTTAAGTGTTAAACCCACTTGTCTCCATTGATTGCTTTTATAATTACCATATCATACATAAACCAAATTAATTTTACATAATCATTTTTATAACATAACTAATTTACTTTATCGGAAAAATCAAATACACGTTTCGCAAGACAGTTTTGTTAAAATATTAAAAATACATTTACCGATTAAAATTAGTACATATTATATATGATTTGTATTCAAATGGATTTAACATAAAAAAAATTTAAATTTACTAGTATTGCTAAAAGTCGAGTGTGGAAGTGAATTAGATATAATAATTAGTGATTTTGACAAAAGCTCACTAATTATTATATCTTGAGATAACCTGAAAAGTATTTTAAATACATTTTTGCTATTTTTATTGTTTTGTTTAATGTACGAGAACATTTACAAAATACATTTTTTTGACGTGATTAAATAAATACTCCCTACAATTCATAATAAGAGTCGTTTCTGGAGATTTTTTTGACGTTTCACAAAGAGTATCATTTTACGTTTTCAATGTAATTTTTTACATTAATTTCCTATTTTAATCTCATGTTTAATGAAAAATATGAATAATCAACTAATTTAGGGGTATAATAAAAATTGTAATATGATTATTTAATTGTGTGAAAGCATTTAGAATGACACTTATTTAAAAATAGAGGGAGTATTAACCAATTTAGTTGATACAAGTTTCATATAAAATTCTAAAATACTTTTTTGTCCTTGTTTTATTTTGCTCTCAAAACGTTTTTAATTAGCTCGTTAAATTGATAATTTTGGTAATAGTCAAGTGTGGAATTGAATTGGGGGTATGAGCTTTCCACTAGAACAGTTTAGATGAAAAAGCTCATTTGACTATTATTCTGAGCTTTAATAAGTTTCNCTCCCTCTGTCTCAAATTAGATGATGTTTAAGGTTGTGGCACACGGATTAAGAATTCAATAAATTTTTGTTTTTTTCCATATAAAAATATCATTTATCATCCAATTTAACACATTTCAACCAATAATAAATCAATCTGCAGAATACTAAGAGTCANTTGAGACCCAAACTTATAGGCACTGAAGACGAAAGCAGATCTAGTTGTTGCTCATTATGGCAGTGGAAACTACAGAACTGTCAATGAAGCAGTCAAAGCATCACCCAGTTACAAAAAAAATTAGATTTGTCATCTACATTAAAAGAGGAATGTATCAAGAAATAATCTGAATCGTTAAGTGGAAGACCAGCTTAACTCTCATCGACGATGGCAAAGACTCAATAGTCATCACGAGGGATTTAAATTACCATGACGGGATCAAGACGTTTGACTCGGCGACCCTAGGTAAAGATTCGTTCTCTTCTAAATAATGTTTTTTCTGTACTTTTAAAGTTATTTATATGTTTACGACTCTTGGGTTCCAATGTTGCAGTGTTAGAATCCTACATTGACGATCTTGTTAACCCATTATGTTGCCCTCTTTGGAGAAGCAAAAACGAGACAAGACTCTCCACTTTGACATACCTAGAATATAAAAATAAGGTTCAGGGACCAGATGATGTTAAACGAGTCGGTAGGAAAGGTTACAAAGTCATTACTAATTTCATGGAAACTAAAAATTTCACAGTTGGAGGACATTTAAATGAAGGGTCTTGGCTTAATGCCACATGAGTTTCGTACGACCTTGGACGCTAAACTGTACATAATTATGTATTATAATAAATCGAAGATGCTATATATTTATATCTACCATTTTCTACATCAAAATACGTTTTTACTTTTATCAACAAAAGATAATTCAATCTTCTTGTGTAGTATATATTAAGAATATTTAAGTGTTTTGGCTACGTTTGATGTCATATTTTATTTTTCTTTAGAGTGGTTTTTGCCATTCCTATACCTTGAATAACTTTCAAATTTTGTCGGAAGTTTTATTCATATATATTGAAAAAGACTAATTTGATTTTTATTAGCTNAGATGCTATACGGTAGAAATTAACTCAACCGTGCTCATGAGAGATTTAAACTACAATGACGACACCNTTAGCTACGGTAGAAATTAACTCAACCGTGCTCATGAGAGATTTAAACTACAATGACGACACCAAAACTTAGCTAGCGTTGAACATATTCAATCTATTAGTACAAAAGTTGTGTAAATGACAAATATGATTTAAGTTCAGTATATGTGATATTTTGTGCTAACAACCTACCGTAAAATTACAAATAAAACATTGAAAGAAATTCACAAGAAGTAGTAATAACTAAAACAAAACTCAAATTTCACTTAGTATAAAACATTTAGTGGTAAAAAAAAAACTTGAGGTTGTTCTTTTGTCTATATGTTTTTGTTCTAAGTTTGGATTTGTAACATTTTACATGATTTTTTTGAAGATTTTTCATATATTTATCTCTTTTTTTACTTATGTTTTCCTTAAGTAATGCTTTTATTTTTCTCGTTTATAATAAATCAGTAACCTTCTATATTGATTGTTGGTTTTGTATTTTATGATGACTAATGATTTATTTATGATGCTTATAGCTAGACTTCCAAATTTTCTTCAAATTAGAATGCATCTAATACTAGATTTGACATGTCTATCAAAATTTAGAATATGGATATTACGGTGTTTAGTGAAATGTTTACAAGAATTTTAACTCATTTACCTAGAACACAAAACAATGATCTTGGAGAAAACACAAGTAAATGAGTTAACAGAAAATTATCTAAAGTAATTACTAATTATTGATAACTAAAGAAGTTGCAAATTTCATGGTTGGAAAATTCATATATGGAGAGTTGTGGCTTAACTCTATAGGAGTTCACTACAAGAGTGGATATGAAGATATACTTTTTTTTGCAATGTAGATTAACTATGTATTAGTCATCTTTAAATATAATAGATTATGATAAGTTTTTGCTGATAACTATTGAGTATTTAATTGAACTTAGTCCACATCTTGCCCTTTAATAAGATTTGCGAATTGGGCTCCTCAACCTGAAATTTAATTGTTTCGTATTTTTTGCAGTCGGCTTAGGCTGAGCAATTTTTAAAACTTTTTCTTCTCGTTTTGCTTAGAGAACATCCAATTAAATACATATTATAAATGGAGAATTTGCTTAGGCCTTATCATAGTGATCATTTTAGACGAGAAACATTTTTTTTTTTCTTTTTTTTTTTTTAAAAGAGAGTTCTTGAGTTCAGTTTCTAAGAACATATGCAGTTGTGAGAGACCCACTGAATCNTTTTTTTTTTAAAAAAAAGAGAGTTCTTGAGTTCAGTTTCTAAGAACATATGCAGTTGTGAGAGACCCACTGAATCTCTCATCAACTAATACAATTTAGTTTAAGAACTCCTGGCTAATTTTGGTGTCCATGGGTGAGAGACTCACTCGGTCTCTCTCAAAATCTCATCAATATAATAATAATAAGGGTAATACCACGAAATAACCAACAAAAAAACTTTATTTAGCCAACTAACATTGCTACGTAGCACACCAATATCATACATATTATTCTATGTAAAACCAAAAGTGTCCTTCTGACACATTTGGTTTCACGCGTCTGTCTCTTTCTCTCTCTTTCTTTATTTTC